>WAAB01017428.1:154711-233692 GCA_013389865.1 Piaya cayana | reverse complement strand
TTTTCCCATTATTGTTGTTATTTCAGCTTGTAGTTGGCCATGGAAAGTTTCCAAGGAAACCAGTACTCTGGGAAACCTTTTGTTTTCCAGAAAGTCTGTAATTCAAAATCAATTAACATAAAAACGTTAAAATTGTCTAACTTCAGAGGCAGAAGAATGGAAGAAGGAGATGTGAGAGTGTGTGTGCAAGCAGTAGGAAATACAGTCATCTAGGGTAATGTAAGAGGGAGAAGGGCGAGGCTGGAGTGTCAGGTCAACACTTGGTGAGCACAGTTACTGAGAAGGGTTGGGATGGGGAGACCACACACATGGAGTACACAGGAAGTAAGGAGGACACTTGGTGGCTGCTCTCACTTTGGAGGGTAAGACAAACTGAGGAGAGGTGCAGGAGTCTCAGGAGAGAGGGTGGAAATGCCCAAGTGTCTTTCCATTCTTCGGGTCAGGTATGAAACTTGTATTATGTGTTTAGTCAGCTCTGTGTGCCTGTTGTTATGAGGTACAGCTCTGGTTTAAAGACCAGGCTTGTGACCTGGCAGCCTGGGGTAATATTCTCTAATTGTCTGGCTTCCCACTGTCAGTGCTGGGTGAGGGTACCTGCAGCTACAGTTTTGGTGATGTTACTTTACCTGAGTACAGTGCAACTTTTCTCTGGTGGGGTTTGAACCAACTGGTNTGAGTACAGTGCAACTTTTCTCTGCTATCTCTCTGGTGGGGTTTGAACCAGCTGGCTTATTTCAGTCTAACTTAGGAGGGCAAAGGGTCACCAGAAATTAAGGTACTGTCTAGTTGTGTGTAAGTAGAGGTTGGCCAGAGGGATGGTCCAGCTGCTCTGAGGCAGATCTCTCTGCCTTTCTTAAAAGAGCACAACTATTTTAAAGTCCAAACTGCACCATATGCAGCCTGAAATAAGGTATTTTCCTTTGCAAACAGAGGGAACGGCTATAATTTTACAGATTATCTCTTTGTGCCTTTCAACTTTCGCTCACGCCATTTTCCCTCATCTTTTACCCTGCTTGTATCTGCACATGTCACTCTCAGCCAGCCAGAAATGTAGAATAGAGCTCATTCCTCCTCAGGGGGAACCTAGGAGATTTGGGAGGCAGCCAGAGGTAACATTGCAAGCAAGAGACCTGTGGAAAGGAGAAGTGGCAGTAAATGCTTTGAAGGCTGAGATCATTAGGGATGGGAGAGATTAACTGGAGTCACTGAGGTGGAAGGGAGAGAGGTAAAAGTTTGTTAAACATCCAAAACCAGTTCAGTGACACATGGAAGAACCTACCTGTATCCCAGAAGTACATTTGAAGGAGAATTCCACAATGACATTTGCTTAAATAAAAGTCTGACATGGGAAAGCTTATGCTAAATTAGACAGTGGTCTCACACTCTGAAAGACCCAGAGAAATGGGGCAAGAAGCAGTGCATAAAATCACAAGAGGTGTGCGAACAGCAGTGCCAGCAGACCTGGAAGCAAATCCCAACAGGTGAAGGCTCGGAGGCGCATGGTGTGTCAGTGGCACAGGAGGAGGTGTCCCTGACTGCTCTGCTGCATAATGAAGCTTTGCAGGTTTTTTGGGACAGTATTTGTGGGGACAGTCTTTCTGTGTGCTTGTGTTTTCCTGCAAGCTATCCCTTCCATTCAAAGTGCAGCATTAACTATTAGTAGATCATCGGTAGCAGGTACCTCAGGGTTCCCCATCTTGCATCCTTATATCTTGTTTCAAGACCAAATTTTAATTGGAACAAAGTGTGGAAGACAGGATGAATTTCTATAAAAAGGCTGCAAAATGTCGTCTTAAAGAGGAATGTATGTGATCCAGTTCAAGTACCGATACAAAGAAAAGAATTGTTAAAGAAATAGCCCCATTAGATACAGAAAGGTCTCCTGGTAAACTGTTCTGTTCTTTGGCAGGTATTTGTTTAGGTTAATTCCAGCAAATGACAAAATATTTTCTGCTTTGGTGCCCAGTAAATGTGTTTTGCTAACAGCACATCCATTCACATTGCACTTTGTTTTGTTATTGAATTTGTTGTACTGATAATGTTCACTCTTACTAGTTTCATCTTCTTTCATGATTTTTAAAGAATTGAATTTATGTAGCCTATTACCTGATATTCCAAAGAAATTTTGTTTGGGCTTTTAACCAAATCTTCATTTAAAATGTGTAATTTTTTCTGACCTGATATAATATTCTAGGTGCACCATTTGATTTACCAGAGAAACTATTTTGAACATTGTAGAAGCAAAGATGGAAGGTTTGAAACCCATGTAGGGTGTTTAAACTTCCAGTTGCATTTATGTAACACAGTATTTAAGCCACCTGACCTGCTCCCCTACCCCCAAGATTACCTGTTTAAATAGCAGAGGCAGCCAGGATTCAGCTTTTGTTATTCAATCTCTTTTCTACAAAGGAAGTGCTCTCAAACGGCTGGTTACATAAATTGAGGTTTGATGAGGTTGTATTTTTGAGTACTTGACCCTCTGCACTGCATTTTTTTTTCTCATTCGGTTTGGGGTTTTTTCTGTCTCACTTTCTGAGAGGTTGCACGTAGCACACTTATTGCTAAAGTTCTGCAGTAGCATGTATATTTTGAGGTTCATATGTATGCAAAGTGTAAATATTTTTTCACTGTAAAAATATTATAAGGCTAAGAGTGGCTAAAATAAGAGTGTGATGTACATTTTTTAACCATGCTTATGCAAATTTAAGTAAGAGAAATGTAGACTTTTTAACTTTAACTGTACACCCTGAGCTTGGCCCAGTACTGCTATAAATAGTCAGCACTTAGAACCAGCTACCATTTAAAGACCAGTAACAACAGAACTGTGTTCCTAGGGCTTATATTAAAATGAACCACCTCTTACCTGTTCTGTGAAGTTAAAGAAAACTTTACCCCTTGCTGCAGTGCCAGCTGGTTAGGCATATGCTGCAGAACTTATCAAATTTTCAAATATCTTGAAACCTGTGTTATATCTGTGTGAAAGCCACTTATATTACATCAACATTAAGAAACAACACATTCATGAGCCATAAATGCAGAGTGCAGGCCTTAGCATTCAATATATAGTTGCATATTTTTAATCTTTTTTTTTCTTTTGACTGGTGGATTTAAGCATAACACTTACACTAATGGAAGCTGTGAGTTTAAATATATATCCTAGGTGGTCTCTTGCATGAGAAGTCATAGAGCTTACATTATGAAATGAAATATAAAGTTGCCTGAAGCCATAGACAGCAAGCAGTTTGTTTTGATAAGGATTTTGGGACAGGCTGACAGTGTAGTTCATTGTGTCATTGCTGTTGCTTGAATTTGAACATTAATCTTGCTATCTAACGGATACATCTTAAAATGTGTTTTAAAACATGTTAGCCTGAGTATAAGGATATAGAAAAGCAGGATAAGGAATTGTGGTTGTGAAGGAGTGAAAGAGAGTTCCTCTGCCTAAAAGCACATGGAACATCTCTCTTTTTCAAGCACTAAACACATGCTCTTCCTTAGCAAAATGCTGAGGACAGGAACTGTGGGAGAAAACAGCATGAGTGGCACGGGTCTCCTCTTTGGCTTTCTCATGGGTTTGGAGACTTCTCTCTGGGCACTACATCAAAGGGCCTCATTTGCTTCCATCATGGTTCTTTGTGGTGGCAAATAGTGGACTTCTAGTTAAGTGGAGCCTGAAGCTCCCAAGATCCAAAAAGGTTCACAGGCTCCTGGACCATTTTGTCCCCTTTACATACCTGACATCCTGTACTTAGTCAGCCCTGCCATGATATAAAGCAGATATGACCCATTCATCAAATCAGTAAATATGTGAAATGATATGAGATATGTGACATGTGAAAGCAAGTATCTATGAATCTTCAAGTAGAAATTTGCATTCGAAAGCAGTAAACTGAGCCAAACAGAGACCTGTCCATAACTTTTGCAATAAAAAAAATCAAAGCACACATGCACAAAGCAGGACTTTGAGTAGATGTGCTGAGCAAAACACCATCTAGGCAGGTCTATCTACAGGTGGAGAAAGAACATGGGATGTCTGAATTGCACATATATAGCCTTATATGAGGTATTCTATTATGCAAGAGGAGAGAAGGCTGGTGAATTTTCTAAATTTGCCTTTATCTCTATATTGCCTTTCAACTTGGCCTTCACAGGTATCTGGTTAGAGAACAGAAACCATATTGTTTAGCATGGGTGACCAGTCACGCAGCATAAAAATGCTTGGAGATATTGGTACCATTCAGCAGCCCATAGGCAAAAATTGCTTTTATTGAGTTTCTTCATTACATGGTTATAAGAAAAGGCTTTAAAAAATGTTATCCACTTGTGGTCAGAAAAAGCATCAAATACATCACTCTTACTGAACACTTAATTTACTGTACTTGGCAGTGAATTTGCTTTAACTCCAGAAAAGCATTGCAAATGTGATCTTTAGCAGGGGTGTGAACCAATTGTGCGGTACTAGGCTTTCTGTTCCTCACACTACAGTCCTGCTCCCAGTCCTAGATTCATTATGGCTACCAAGAAATACATCCTATTGAGGCAGCAGAAAACTTAAGCAGCTCCTAACTGCAAAAGCTGTCATAGCATCTGAGCTATTTGGGATGAAAGCACCATGAGACAACTGCAGTTCCAGCAGGATTTGGCTCAGGCATCGTGTGGGAAGCCTTTTCACTGCCAGACCAGTGATGAAAAAGAGAGAGAGGATGAGAGTGACATGAGTTCCAAGTTGTGAATCACTGCTCTTGTTGGCCAAGGAGGTTTGAGTCTACAGATGTAAATGGGAGAGAAGTGACCACTGTATCTGAGCTCTGTGGACTCACCTCCATTCCTCTGTGCTAGAATAAATTGTGCTTTTTATTTTCCTCTCCGAGATACACCGTCTCATACAGCATTTACTGTCACTAGTTGGAATATCTCTTTCCCTCCTGCATCCAAATCAAACAGTGCTGACACCGTGGAGTCACTGTTAACTGCCACTGAAGTGCTGGCCAGTGGATTGGTGGCCTCAGGCTTGGTGGGTAGAGGTCTCCATCTAATTGTATTCAGGATAAAATGATTAATGACAATGGAGCACGTGCAGACTGCCCAGAAAAAGAAGGAGCCGCTATCTTTGAGAGAGAGTTTGGCTCTTGGCTTTTGTTTTTCCCCTCAAATACATTTTAAATGTTGACTCTCCCACTGGAGCAAAATAACACCAAATGAAAGAAGGCAGTGAACACATTAAAATAAGTGTTATACCAAAAATCAACAAGATATAAAAAAGCAGCCGTGGAACAGGAGATTGAAATCAAAACTTCTTGCATCTTGAGATATTCCTCATTCTAGTGAGTTCATCTCTCATCCAGCTACTTAGGAAGTATTTTGTACTGCAAAGAACGGCTATATATGCTTCTCTGTGCCAGACCCAAACATCCTGCAACTGCAGTCAGCTGGGGGTGGCATTTTGGCTGATTCTGCAGTGGAAACACACATCAGCCACAAAGTGGTTTCCAAGTTTGGGTCATAATTTTCCCCAGTTGTGGTAGAGAAGTGGGATTTTGCCTCTTCCTGTTTTTGGGACCTAAGCTGATTAATGAGGAAAGAGCAGGGAGCTGCACAGGTACTCACAGAGTGAACTTTGATATCATTTAATTCCAGCAAGAGACCTGCTTTTCACCCTTTCTCCTGGTCCCTAGGGAAACAACTGGGGAAAGCAGGACTCTTTGTAGCAGGCTTGACCCTGTGTCCCAATAGATTGAGCCACCTGTGTCTGTGTCACTGTGCCCGCGTCCAAGTCAAACAGTTCACTTCCTGACGTTCCAGGCCAGAGGGGAATGTCGCGGTGCGTCACAGCTTGGAGCGGAAAGCGGATAGTGCTGTGAGGAGCACACACTGTGACCGGCTCGGATGTAGGCATCACTCCCGTGAGCTAATGGCAGCAGATGGCTCATTCTTGTACTTGATGACAGGAGAAAGGCAGGGAAGGGGGAGCATTTTTTTCCCCAGAAACCTATCTGTCTGGCAGATAGCAAGCCCAGCATCCGTGTGTCCTGGGAAGTTCAGATAGATGTGTTACTCTGCTGATTCAGATCCTGAGCTCCCTAGCTGCTTGGCTGGGGATGGGTTTGGCGGACAGTCCTGCATGAGCCTATTGCAAAAGTTAAAAAGATATTTTCTCAGCTCTTTCCCCTTCCCTACCCCCACAGAGGCACCAAAACTCTGGTTCCTTTCTCAGAAACTAATTAATTGGCCACCACAAAAAGGATATAAAAGCATAATGGTCAGTATAATAAAATGGATTTGCTCTATAGAAATATAGAATCATAGAACCACCAGGTTGGAAAAGACCCATTGGCTCATTGAGTCCAACCATTCCTATCAAATACTAAACCTCAGCACCTCATTCACCCATCCCTTAAACACCTCCAGGGAAAGTGACTCAACCACCTCCCTGGGCAGCTTGTTGCAGTGCCCAATGACCCTTTCTATGAAAAATATATTGTGGATTGGGTGAGAATCACATTTCTTTCCTTTTTCTGTATTTCTCCTTCATAGTAGTATGCACACATTTCCTCTGTGGTGAGGTTCCCATCACAGCAGTTTTGGGCAACCTCAGTCATGCAGGGCTGTGTTGGGGCTGGATTTGCAGAGCCGGTATCAGATGAGCTGTCTGGGACAGGAGCTGGCCTTTGCCTTCCCCCTGTGTGAAGAGGGAGGGAAGAGGAATGACGTGCCTCTCAGCTTGTCTAAATTGGTGTATAGGTATACAAAGTGACAAGGCATGTTGAAGAAGTGTGTAAGCCTGTTTATCCCAGATCACCACTCTGGCATGTGCAACAAGAGGCTTTAATGAGCTACGCTGGCTTTGGGTGCTAGGGAGAAGGTTTTACAGTGGTTCTGTCTGCGCCCTGTTCACCCAGTCTGGCTCCCTGCAGGCTGGCTTGTTTTTGAGGTGAATGAACAGAGATACCACTGCCTTCCTCCAAAGCTCAGTATCTGGCTGATTGTTTTCTTAGCATGAGTGTTCAGAAAAATGTTCTTAAACCACAGCATCTCCAGAGGTTTGTGGCAAGAAAATAATGTTAATTTGCACAGTCTAGAAGGAGAAAGATGAAAAAAGAATAAAATACACTGTGTTCTTTGTTCCAAATACCTGGAATTAATGTCCTTGTTAGAAAAAAGTGCCATAAATGGTTCTAATGTGTTTTTTAATCTTGTTTATGAAGCAATGTGGTATTACTGCCCCAGCACCAGAGCACTGCACAGCACAATCCACTTCTTTTCCCTTTTTAATGAGCAGACTCTAATTTAGCTATTGCATTGGGTGTGCACCCCTGGTTTATTGCATTTTCCAAAGGAGAGTGTGTTGTATCAGCTTCTGGAAATGTCAAGGATAGCTGCCTGTGTCATGGAAAAATAAGACTTGATTAGCAGTGGATGTTCGAAGCCAAAGTAAATACTTGAAATGTGTAAAGCAGTTAAGGTGATGTAGATAAGTAAGTAGAAAGGGATGTGTATATCTGAGTGCTTGACATGATTGATTTTACATTGAAAGGGAAGTCACTGTGTTACTACATTTTTAGTTGGAGGTCCCCGCTGATGGCATTGGAGCTATTCCAAAGTCCCACTCAACTCAAAATCTCAAGTATTGTGAAGAGTTGGGCCAGCATTCAGATCTTTCCTGACCTGCAAATACACAAGGACGAGTGACAAGAGAGGGAAAGTGAAACTTTAAAAAGCACACCCGTCAGCAAAAAGCATTGGTGTGCGCACACAGCACCTCTTGGTTGAACCACATCCCCTGTGTTTAAAAAACATTCCCCCCACATAAAAGGTAGAGGTGATGGTAGCTGGGACTATATAAAAGACAGGAGGAGTGCTCTCCAAGCCTTTGAATCTTGCCTCTTACTCCTTTATGTGTTGCTGACACACACAGCTGCAGTAAACTTCACTGACAAAGCACAGGTGAAAAGCTGCACTTATTTAAATCAGTCACTGAGACACATCCAGTTAACTCAGTTATGCAGAAAGCATGAATTAATGTGTTAGTACCTTGTCATTTATAGACAAATGTTTTACAGCACAAACCCCATTATTATGTGTACATATAATAAAAAAAAGTTGTTTGGGTTTTTTTTTTGCAGCAATCCTAAGACTTCTAGACTTGCTAAGAGGTGGGTCCAACTTGTGGTTAAATCCTGCAGACGATAGTCTTGCTGACCTCAGGATTTTCTGAGGATTAAAATGCAGATGTCTGGACTTCTCAAAAGCCCCACAAAGCTTCAAAAACATTAGACCCATTTCACTCTTCCCCAGATATCCAAGATGGCCATAAACCACTTGAGCATCCTGGCAAGATTTCCTGTAATAGACAATCTGTTGAATAGCTCTTAGTGGCTCATTAGCAATTTTAGGTTTTGTATTTCAGCCAACGAAATCAAAGTTTATCCTTGAGCTTTTGCTGGACTACATGTATTATTTATAAGGTGCACCCCCAAGTGTGTGCAGGTACAATAGTTTTTCCAGTTGTGCTATTTTTATAACAGAGTATCATTCAAAATGCATGCTCATGGGAATGTTCTGTATAGAGATATACATAAAGTAGAAGCCAAGAAAAACAAAGGAATCTCCCATGGCTTCTGAGACCATGATCACAGTGCCATCCCCAGCGCTGGTTCCTACATGTGTCTTGCTTCCAACAGGAGCCTGAGGCCAAGGTGTTGAGGTCAGTACCTTCCTGGATGTGGGCTCATCTAGATAAAAATTTGTATTAGCTGAAACAAATGGAAGTCATTACTCAGTGATAAGCCTGAAGTGCTCACACACTCAAGGTTCCTGGCAAAAGCTTTCCAATGCAAATATTTACATTAAGAGTTTATACATAGATTTACATTCAGGGTTTGTGGATAGAGTTACAGTGTGGCAAATACTCCTCATATAGACAAACTGGCAGGAAAGAGACATTATTAAGAACAGAAATGCCCGTGTGCCTGCTTGAGTGAAATCTAGAAGGTCTCGGTGTCTGCATCTTTCATTTACTTAAGCTGTTTTAAGTTCCTCAAGTGGTAATTGTGAGCCTTGGGTATCCATACACTTTGAGAAACAGAAGTATGCTTGCTGACGGAAAATGCTTTGTATATTAGGATAGTTGGCTGGCTCCATGGCAAGAATCTTTTTAATTTTATTTTCTGATGATCTGATTCTACTTTAAGCTTTGTTTCAGTGGCTCTTTTGACAGGAGGACTGCAAAGGATGTTTCTGCTTTTGGCCCACCCTTGGGTTTTGATTATCCTTTGCAGGAGGCTGCCTTTTTGGCAACATGGGCCATTAGCTTTCCTCTTGTGGTTTCAGTTTTTCTTCTTGCTTTTCCACTGGGATTCTTCTTCTTCCAGTGCTTTTCTGTTTTCAGTAAGCAGTTTCTGCAGATCTCCAGGTGAGTGCTACTGATTATACATAAACAACTTCCTTTGATTAAATAGGTCATTTATTTTTCAGTCCTCATTTTTCAGATTTAAGGGGTTTCGGTTGGTTGGTTATTGGGTTTTTCAGAGCAGAGAGGGGAAGTGGGAGGTGGAGGTAATCACAGCTCCCAGGAAAGGTACTGTTACCAATTAAGCCTTGGAGATTATTTTTAGTGGCTCAGATGTGATTGCTACTTCATGAAATTTCTATGCACTATTTAGGACAAAATAAAGTCTCTCCTTCTGTATAACTCAAAGAAACAAGTTTTTACTCCAAATATTCATTTTTAAGCTGTCAGAAAACCACTGTGTGATTCCCACATATCCTAGGGTCCCTGAGCCTCCTCCCACAGAGGCCATATCTGCAGGCCCCACCTTCTAACAAAACCTTGCCTCCTACACCCAGTACAAAGGTGCAAAGGAGGACTTTTAGGACACCTGTTACTGCTGGATTCTGGTTATGTCTTTTGATAACTACTTAGAAATGTATGTTATAGGACAGGATTTTTAACCTTGTCTGGTATCTTGGTTTGAGCTTGTGACATAATTTTGGAAAAGCTGGAGGTTAAGGGTGGAGTTAAAAAGGTCACTAAGGTAATAGAAATATGGCCTGAAGGGCAGAGAAGTTCTGGGAGAAAGACAAGAAGGCCCCTGTCTGTCCTTGATTATTTTTAGCTCTTCTAACTCTCATGCTTTCACCACTGCAGATCCAGTACTGGTGACAAGTCTGTGCTGTGTGAGCTTGTCAGGTGGTACAGGTATTGACTCTAAATCCACTGAACCAGTAAGACTCCTCTCCAAGTCTTCAGAGAGGAGCAGATCTCCAAAAGAGTTCCAGGCTGAGTTTACATAGTTTATGCCCAAACCTCCATGCAGTCCTCCATATCTACTGAATCCTGGATGATAACCCAGACATCTAAAGCTCCAACCCTGAGTGTGCCCAGGGACATGTCAGCCTCAACAGAGCTGAGCAGCTCAGTGCCAGCCTGCTGCCCATGTTCTGTCCTGCAGCAAATGCAGCTCTTTCAGAGTGGATTCTGCAAAAAACCTGTTGTAGGCTATTGCCTTCACTTGAAATACAGCAGGGATGCCACTGCAGTTCCTGCTCTCCTGATCCAGCCACCCAGGATGAGAATGAATCTTCCCTACTCTTTGCTGTCAGCTTAGTCTCCCCCTTAACCTAAAAGATTTGAAGAACATCCCCCGTTCTCTGGACAGTTTCCACACTAGTGCTGTCTAACCACTTTGTAGTGTGTGCAATCCCTTGATTCATAAAGTTGGAGGGGTTAAAAGGAAATTGTAGAGAGGAGGGTGCTGGCCTCTTCTCCCAAGTGACAGTGGACAGGACGAGGGAGAATGGCCCCAAGCTCCACCAGGGGAGGTTCAGACTGGACATCAGGAAAGAATTTTTCACAGAAAGGGTCATTGGGCACTGGAACAGGCTGTCCAGGGAGGTGGTTGAGTCACCTTCCCTGGGGGTGTTTAAGGCATGGGTGGACGAGGTGCTGAGGGGCATGGTTTAGTGTTTGATAGGAATGGTTAGACTCGATGATCCAGTGCGTCTTTTCCAACCTGGTGATTCTATGATTCTGTGATTGTTAAGCACAGTGAGCAAAGCTTATTTCTGAAAGGTGCATGAGCAGGATTTCACTGCTTATGCCAAAAATCACCCATGTGGCTTTTATGCATATTTTTGCTGAAAGATATAAACAGACCTTGGGGTGAGAGCCACTGCCCAAAGGCTCTGGAGAGGTCTGTGCCCTAGTGTCATTATAGACAGGAAACATACAGGAAGAACGGCTTTTGCACTCTCTGTCCCCGGGTGCTCCTTCAGCACATCTCAGGGTCCACAGAGAATTTGGCTTCTAATTCATTATTATGTAAATTACAAGAACGTAGAGACAGCTGATGAAATAAAGCATTTTCAGGGGGTGGGGTGGTGTCACAGTGGGCTTCAACGTGCTGTTTCCCAAGGGTTCCAGAAGCACGGGGCCAAACTAGGGTACTGACATGGAACACCTCTTCACTAAGGCCATGGTAATAATTCTCAATTTACAGATCTCATGGGAAGGGCTCACGTAACACTGGAAAGGAGTTGCAAGTACTTATTTCTTAGCTCTCTGATTTTGTACAGTCTGGTACAAGAGATGAAGCACAACAAACAAATCCTTGATTGTTAGAGGCCAAATATTTGGATAATTGTGCTTCACCATCAGCTTCAGTAACAAAAGCCCATTCAATATGAGGAGAACAAGGCTTGTGCCTATTAGCTGCTGTCACTCGCACACAAGACTGATGGTAGCCACTGACTCCAAATCACCAGCTATGACATACCTTGAGAAAGGCACAATTTAAAGTAGTGAGTTATGCTCTATTTATGTTCTTTATTCCAAATATAAACCCACCATAATGCCATTTGTGTTATTTCAGAGCAGTAAGAATCACCCACCGAGTGTTTTATAAATGATTTCTCTTCAGTATAGCTTTATATTGCCAGGGCAATTGCTTTTGCAGTCCTAGTTCCAGTCTTCTCACCTTACTCTGAATCCAGCACTTGTTGAAATTCCTGAGATCGCCTCTTTTTTTGTGGTTATTAGCAGACCCCACACTACCTCTGTTGCCCCACATGTAAGAAGTGATATTTAGGCACACTCCTAGAGTCTGCTGGCTTTTTCCAGTTGTTTGAAAGTAGATGCTTGCTTTTGGTCTTGAGCTGGAAGGCAGATTCCCACTGTGAGATTGCCTACATGCATCCATCCCCACTCTGATTGTTTGCCTAGCCACGTAGTGAAGGGAGCTGAAGACACTAGACAGGGGAAAGACACACTGTACGGCCAGCCCTCCACAGTCTTGATAAGCAGCAGACCTGAAGGTTTCACATAACTAACTGCTCTAATTCACAGAATCACAGAATAACTAGGTTGGAAAAGACCCACAGGATCATTGAGTCCAACCATTCCTATCAAACACTAAACCATGTCCCTGAGCACCTCATCCACACGTCCCTTAAACACCTCCAGGGAAAGTGACTCAACCACCTCCCTGGGCAGCCTGTTGCAGTGCCCAATGACCCTTTCTGTGAAAATTTTTTTCCTGATGTCCAATCTGAACCTCCCCTGGTGGAGCTTGAGGCCATTTCCTCTCGTTCTGTCCCCTGTCACTTGGGAGAAGAGCTCAGCTCCCTCCTCTCCATAACCTCCATTCAGGTAGTTGTAAAGTGCAATAAGGTCTCCCCTCAGCCTCCTCTTCTTCAGGCTAAACAACCCCAGCTCTCTCATAAGAGACATTCTCCAGCCCCTTTATTTCTTGGGTGTAGCTCAGCCCAAAACAGCCCTCCTCCGTCTGAGTGGGGTCACTCCTTCAGGCTGTTCTGAGAGCACACAGCAGTTACCGGCAACCAAGTTATCTAAGCTGGTAGATGAGAGAGAAGGCTTTGGGCCAACAATGATACTAAAAGATCCTTTATTCTGTCCCCTCTATGTCATCTTTATGCACTAGTCATGAAACTAGTGACCAGACACAGGACACAGGCAATGTGTGTCTATGTTCACGGTGTCCTTTTTAGAGAGAGAATTAGGTGAACCTGTCATGTAAAACTCTTGTCACTTGGGTTATAAATGAGATCACAGCCAGAATTCAGACATTCCCTATTACCTTTGCTTACCCAGTGTCCAAGGTCTGCTAAATACCAAGCAAGCAGGCCAGGCCTGCACCTCTGCTTGTAGGGGTTAATAGCTGTAGCTTTATCAGATATAGATGGAGGCACTGAATGTGCACGGATACCGATTTATTTTGATAGAATGAGGCAGGAAACATTTTCTTCCCACATATGGGTAGGCAGATGTCTTCTGAAATTCCAAACGCTTAGCTGAGAACTTGCTCATGTGTGACCTGTGCTGAAACAGAAGTACCCACGTGCGGGGCACCTATTCTCCTTTTACATAAACTATGCTTTAGATTCAAGTCTCACAGAGAAAAGGGACACTCTTCATGTATCCTGTGCATCATTAGTGGAGGGTAAATTGTTTCTTCACCTGAGAGAAGAGTAATTTTTGCATCCCAGATTTTGGACATTGGAAACTCCTTTAGATAGTCCATGAACAGGTTCCTGGAATGCTGTGCTGGTTAACAAGTAACAGAGACACAGCAGTCAGCAGCATGCAAGCAACTGATGGGAGCTCTTGCCTAGAGGAGAATGTGCTGGCAAACAGGAACCACATTCAACCCTCAAAACAACTTACTGTTGAGTCCACTAGTACCATGGTTTTTATGTAGAGACTTTTTATTTTAGATTATGGTGTCAGAGAAAGTGATGTCCTGTGCTTAACACAGAATTTCATAGGTCATAAACTGTGTGCAATCACAGAAGCGCTGTTTAAACCAGTAGTTTAAAGTGTTTGTTAGTTGTTGCTGTTATCTCTCCCAAGAGATTACTGCAATTACTGTCTGTAGGTTGTGATTTACAGTAGCGTAATCATCTGTAAAGACTAGATTTGAGAAGCTTCTCAGATAATACAAAATCAAGTCAATCAATACTTACAGATACCAAATTGACTTAAAAAAACCCTTTTTCTTACCTGAAGACATATTATCTTATTAAGCCCCACCCATCGACTCTCCAACTGTCAGAGAAAGGTGGTTTTTAATTGGGGAACGTGTATTAAAATGAGAAAAAGACAGAGATTTCTGTTAATTCTATTATTAGCAGTATCACTGTCTTAGTGTGACTGAAGTATTCAGTAGCAATACAGATGCTGATTGACTCTCCTTATTTAAAACTGCGCTGAGCTGTGTTTTTTCTCCCAGAATCTGACATAAGTCTGTGAGTCTTCTTCCCTGAAGTGATTCAGAAAGAAAAACTATTTGCTATTTTGTCTTGAGTATGTAAATCACATACATTGTAGGAGACTGTAAGAGGCCTTAAAACCTGTTGGTAAGTTTTCTAGTAATAAATTATCTATTTATTAATTTATCCAAGATTACTTAGCCCTTCAGGAGAAAGATAGTCTTCATGCAGGGAGTTTGAGCTTTTTTTCTTAACAGAGTGGACTTACAAACAGTTTTTAACCTTATACTAGTTAATTTTTATTTTGATATTATTCACCAGTAAAAAGCTCTCCCTTGTTTACCTTCATTTCCTTGAGCTTTGTTGGGGTTTGACACTTCCAGGCCTCTGTCAAAGGAGTTCAAGGTACATCTCCCTGCACGTGTCTTCTACCCTTGTCCTTCATGGAGGACCATATATCGCAGCTCCGTAGGGATGCAGAACTCTATGATGGGAGAAAGTGGGGAAATACAGGACATTGAAGGGTAGGGGCTCCAAAATAAGCTGGCGCAAGGCCTCTCTGGATTGAAATTTGCTACTTTCCAGGATATGGGGTCAAGGTCACTCCTAGTACAGATTCAGAGAGAGCAGGGCTGGGGCAGGAAGTTTCCGTGTGTTTAGGACAATCCAGCAGTGAAAATCAAGGCAGGAATCCTGGAGCTCTAGCATCCTGTCCTACTGTCCACTACAGAAGATGGGAAGGTGGAGGAAGCAGATGCAGCTTCACTCCTCTCATCACCCTTAGGACACCCCTTCCCTGAGGAACAGCTGGCCACACAGTCCCACGGCTCCGTGGGACCCAGCCCCTGCCCCAGCGCAGTGTCCCTGCAGCACCAGGGCTTTGGCTGCGCGAGGCAGTTCAGCTACAGGAGTTTTTCAGCCCAGGGCCCCGCTGCTGCAGAGGCAGTTTCCAGCTTTACTTAGGCCTAGAGAACAAGCAGACCCACTCCAAGCATGAGGTAAATATGACCTACTGCAGTCTTAACCCACCCGAAGAAAATGCTACCATGAACTTGAGGTGATGCCCCAACTTCCAGAGTTTGCTGGATGAGCAGCATTTGGGACAGGGTCCTGTGCAGGGAACTGGGAACTTGGCCTCTGGTAAGCATCTTCATTCTTTCTCAAGGACAGGACAGATGCAAGGAAAATGTGCTTTTCCACCCATGAAAAAGCCCAAGGGTAAAGCTCTGCCAGTTGGACTGTACCTTGCAGGTTGCTGGACAAACTCACTTCCCATTAGCAATTAGCAATTAGCGTGCTGCAAGTTGTTATAGAGGCAATAGAGTGGGATGACAGGGGAACATATCAACACAAACGCCTGTGAGGCTGAACCCATCCATGGTATGTATTAAGTAACACATTCAGATACTTCACAGGCAGTAATTGTTGTACTTGAACAAATTACTCCTCAGTCTGACTCTTGGCTTTCTGCTTTACCGATGTGGCAGAACGATGAGTAAAAATACACTCTCAAGTCTGAAATAGTATTTATCACTGTTTCTCTTTCCAAATGTCTTTCTTTTGTCCTCTCTGCAGTTTAAATTCAAATTATTTATGTTTATCTAAATAATGTCCCATAAGTACATTTAAATATAAATAAATTTGAATTTAAATATAAACGTACTACGCAATTTTCACTTCTAAAACTGACCGTAAAACATACTCTAAAACTTCTCTGTGGCACAGACTAGCTCTTCACTTATCCCTCTTTTCTTTTATATGCAGCAAGGTAAGTATAGCTCAGTTCTTTCATAGAACGCACTGATGAGAGCAGCAGGTCCACATGTTGTGCCCAGAAGAACCTACTCAGATTGAATGACAGTGTACAGGTTGGCTCCTAGATCTTTTCTGTCCTCAGCTTCTTGCTAGAACAAATCTGATTTGATTGTTCCACATAGTAAGCTGTTGTTGATCAATGTAAGGCTGAATGGTGCTGGTGGCTGACTCATCACTCTTGGCGTGACTACTGCACAGCCTAATTAGTAAAAGCGAGGTAGTACTCAGTAAGAAAATACGGCTAGTCACTAACAAAGTACAAAAACAAGGAAAGGAAAAGGAATCTGGCAGCCATCATATGGACAAAAAACATTGAGAGAAGAATGACTAAAGTTTTTGCCACATCTAAGCTGTATTTAATTTTTTGATGCTGCTTGATTCAGTAGAGCGCTTAGGTTTTGAAAATGGACACTGTGCAGTGGAAATTAGCTAAGAAGCAACATCTTAATATACAGCACAAGACTGCATGGAACACTTCTGATGGTGAGAGAGCCTGAGTTCTTAAACAGTCATTCCCAAAGAATGCTACAAATATTTGTAGGAGAGAACAAGCTGGTGAAATAAGATTTTGTGAACAGCTGTCTGCTTATTTAAAGCACAAATGATCTTACAGCAGTTCTGTGTGTTTTCTTTTGATATCAATGTTAAGCTTATCTTATAAACACATCTTTAGTACGTAAAGTAAGTCAAAAACATCCATTCTAAAACTCAGATGCAAAGAGAATGTGGCTTGGATACTTACTGGCATGAAGTGAGATATCCTGTCTTATTCTTTTTTGTTCTGTGATACAGTTGTAGCATTATCTGGTATCCAGGGCTTTGAAGGATCTATTGTAAGCCTGTCAAAGACTTTTCAAATTACTTTGGTTTTGTAAATATTAGATCACAAAAACTGAGGAAGGAGTCGCACAGAATTTCATTAAACAATGTGTCCCTTTATTGTTTCTCCTGTTTTGGAGTAGAAATTAAACTAGCATGAGTAACGCTCTGCATATTTATTCATTCAATGAGGAGGGAAAAAAAAGTTCTAATAATTATCATGACCATAGAAATGTGCACTCAAGATGCAGCTTCAACATTAACTAGTCACCGCTGCCTGCTGCTTGTGCACTCAGAAAGAAGAGGTGTCTTGCACAAGATCCCAATGTCCATGATAGAGGCAGGACTGCTCTCCTGTGATCAGTGTCTCTCCTCCTTAGTGACCTGGGCAGTCCAAGACTAACAAGCTATGGGACAAGTCCTTCATTTGGCAGTTGTGCACACAGGAGAACATTCCCACAGCTAGTGGTAAGTTGGCCTGGCTGCCTTTCTGTTTAACACCTACTGGCTCAGAGAGTTAAGGAGGTAAGTGCCCCAGCTACAGAGGAGTCGGTGTGTGTAGCTGGAGGCTAGGAATGCCTGAGCCTGAACTTGGGAGTCCAGATTAAAACATGGCAAGAGTCCAAGGCTGGGACAGAGACGCAGAAGTGAGAAAACAACAAATCAGCAGCTTATCATAAGAAAAAGGACAAAAAGAAAGAATTTGCAGAAAACTCTCTGCCCCTTGCCCCACACTTAGTTTCAGGAAATCTCGGTCATTGTAACATTGGCATATAGTTGGCAGGCCCCTCCAGCCAGAGTCCAAACTCTCCTTCAGTATCCTTCCTTGAAAGGGTGATAACGTTCAGTTGCTGTAGGTTATTCTTCTGCTACCTCATGGTGCAAAGGTCAGTGTCCTGCCAGGGGAAGTCTTGCCTTGCTGAAGATCATCTGGGTGTCTGAATGCCACTGGACAGTGGATGTCTAGCTTATTTTAGCATCAGTTTTTAAAAGTCTACAAAATCGGTACTTTTTGGTACTAATTAGTCCTCACTTTATACTAACTAGAAAAGGTAGAAAAATAGTCAGGTTGTGAAATGAAGCACTTAAACCCAAGGTGCCATTAAGAGTTACCTGCATATTTGATGCTGTTACGCATATTCACTAAAACCAACTTTCAGTCCAATTTTATTTTATGCTGATGGTTCTTAAGTGCAAATATTTGTGTGAAGCTGTTCACTTCCACATTGTTCAGTACCATAAAGAGATATCACAATAGCAGCACTTGCTAGATATCTTAGCCTCATTTTACAGATGGGACAAACTTCTTCATGGCCAAGTAGCAAGCACATCTAGCAAGACAGGTTTAGAAGTTAGGATGTCTTGGTACCTTTTCCTTAATTCAAATGCTTCTTCTGAGCCACAGCAGTACATAAAATATACAGGGTGGAGATGAAATCCGGCCTGTAGAGAAATTAATATAACTCAGACATTACAGTGCAGATGTATCATTAAGGTCTAAGTTATTCTGTTCACCAAACCAAATTGTTTACAAATTGGCAAACTAACAAATATCAGCATTTATCAAAATTAAATCCAGATGTTCTTCAAATCCATGTATCATCAACTACTTCCAGATGTAAATACCCATGGACAGTTTGAAGCAACCTCACTCCTGCAGAGGGTTTCCATCATGATTCTCAGAATTAGCACTCTTCACAAGTGATACACAACAATATCTGGTCTCTTCAGGAAACAATACTTGTTGCTTTCCTTAGAGCCAGGTATCCTGTAACCACATCTGAAGGGAGCATCCGAATATAGGCAAATTCTTCAATAGTACTAAACCTCAGCTTGCTCTGGGGATCTGTGTAGTTTGCCTGAAAAAAAAAAAACAATGGAAGAGACACTATTCAAAGAACACATCAAGAATGATACCCCCCCCCCCATCTAATTGCATGACCACAAAATAGTGAATTTCTTCTCCCAGTAACAGCACTGCTGTTCTACCATGTGGCCAAAACGGTATTTTTTTTTCTTTCTTCTTGTGTCAGAACTTATGAGAAGTTAACAGACCCCTATAAAATCACATTAGAAATGCATTAAACATAACAGAGGGCTAAAATAGTTTCACACAAAACACAGTGCAAAAGAAATCCCTCAACTCTCTAAACTCAACCTAGCAACTCTGCCTTGTGCAGTCTCTCACAAGGCAGCTCTCCAAAGCGTCAGGCTGCTGCCAATAAATTACCCACAAAGAGCCTGAATTATGGGTGCTCTGATAGCTTTGGACTGATTTTCTCTTCCTGCATACAACTTGAGTTTTAATTTACTTTAAAGTGGTTGTTAAAGCAAGGGTGTCTCAGTTTATGGTTCTGTGACTGAACTGATAAGAAATTTGAACTCAGCATTGTGCTTTTCTACAGACGTCTGCTTTCAGGATAGCAGCCTGGCCAGCTAACCCTAGGCTATGCTTGTAGCCTCTGCTATATTTGGACCCTGGGTGCCTGGGAGCAGTGCCAGCTTCCTTCCATCCTCTCCCCTTCCCTGTTGCTAGAGAAACCTTGAGTTCAGATGAGCTGAGGGGCAGCACAGGAGGCTCAGCTGGAAGAATGTAGGCTTCAGGGTACCCCCTCTCTACTTTCTCCCTCCAGGACAATCACCACCTGCTCCTCATTGAATTACCAAGTGCTTGCAAAGGCTCTGAAAGTGTTTTCTGTACTTTACTTTAACAGGAGATGGTGGCAGCCAGCATGGCACAAGCAGTAGAGATCCCTTAAGACCTACTAAAACAGAAAAGGCCAGGAAGAGCTGGAGCATTCCCCCCATTCATACTGCTGAAGTGCAGGACTCTCTATCATTTTTATGTTGCAAAGGATTTGTTAACCACAGTAACCATCAGGTTAATGATCTGGCCTGATAAGACCTAGCAGAAAATTAAGTGTTATTTGTAGCTTATTTCTTTAGAAAGAAATGCTACAAGGTTAATTAAATGTAGTAAGCTAACAGTCAATCCACCAATCAATTTTCAAACAAATGGCAAAGTTAGGACATTAGGAGTAAATTACACTGGGTGGTAACTTAATGTTTACAGCAGGTATAAATTTATTTTTATTTCACATTTAAATCTGGCCTCATGTATCTGAAAATAAGCTAACCAAGCAGACTGCTTTTCAACTGTGCATGGTTCTGAAATAAACTAGCTAAGCAAAATCAGCAATTTCTGCTGTCTACCACCCAGGTTAAATGGTAATTCCTCAATATTCTGATACTTCATATTGGGCCATATTGTTTGCACACACAAATGTATGGTAACCAGTCATTTATGCCATGACTTCAGTCTGAAAACTAACTTTACTGTTACTTCAGCAATAATTAAAACAGATTAGCAAAATGAAGTAGGTGATTTTGCAAAGAACCTCTATCATGTTTAGAAACTTAATGCAAAGGCCACACATACGTGCTCTCCAAATGCAATAAATAAGTCATCTCCATCTGTTTCTATAGTAACAAGGCTGATCCATTTTTCAGAAAAAGAAGAGAAATATGAATGTTTCAAGGTTTGAGATTTTTTATCTGCTTTACAATAAATTTCTTTGTTTTGCAAGTTAAAATAGCTAAACATTTACCTTGCAAGTTTTATTTTTGCAGTGTTGATATAGTAGCTATCGTCTTTGAATTCTAGGCTGCATTATAAATATAAATTAGCTGCCCTGCTTAGACCATTGGTAAATTTAATTCCATTTGTGTTACACACAGAAAGAGAAGAGGATCAGTTGAATTTAATTGTGGCATTTAATATAACTGCAGGTATACTAATGAGATTGTTTAATACACTTCTCTTTTTTTTTTGTACCTGCTAGACCATTTAATTTTTCCCTAAGTGGATAACGTTAAGGAATTTATTTCACTTTTGTTTTTCATGGGGAATCCAGTATTGCCATAGAAAATATATTCTTACACAATTTTTTTCAGGTTTTACACAGAAAATACAGAGACTTCCTTTTTATGCTAGATTTCTAAAATATTCTGCTACCCCACATATCTTCCTACTAGGAAA
Source organism: Piaya cayana (assembly GCA_013389865.1). Classification (NCBI taxonomy): domain Eukaryota; kingdom Metazoa; phylum Chordata; class Aves; order Cuculiformes; family Coccyzidae; genus Piaya; species Piaya cayana. The sequence continues at coordinate 212,793 of WAAB01017428.1, read as the reverse complement.
TGATCTTGACAATAAATTTAGTGCTTCTTACAAAACATTTATGGCTTAGCAGATTAAAGGACACATTGTCTCAGTTATCTTAAAAAAAAAAGATTTTTTTTTTAAACACAGTATTTTTATTGTAGTCTGAAGAAGACTAGCAGGCCAGGTAAAATAGGAAACAACTCACAATGCAATCAGAGGATGGAAAATTAAGAAAGGGAAAAAAATGAAAGTGTAAAGACAAAAAAGGAAATAAAAGCAGCACTGAATGGATTCCTATAGAAAGGAGAGTATTTATACTGAGCTAGAATGCTTAAAGTACATAAATCACTGATGGAAAGGAGGAGCTGGTAAAAAAACCATGAGGAACTGAAAGTAAGACTTTAATTTCCTATGGCTAAACTGACCCTTAGATGGTTGGGTCAGTCTTCACATTTACAACCCGCATCATCTTCATGCTATAGATGCAATGACTGGCTAGTTTTGTATGCATCAAAGGGCAGCACTGGAAAGCATTATTTGGTTCCTTGGAGATGGGGCGGTGAAAGGGACTTTTGCCCTTATGCCATCTGCCCCTACATAAGCCCCTCAAAGGTCAGAGATGTTGATGCAACAGAAATAACACTTGGTATGAATGCTACTAATCCTTGCAAAGCAAGTCTAAGGGAAGAGGATAGGAAACATGAATACCATTAACTGACCCAGTTACGATTTTTTTCTGTTTTGGTGAAACCTACTTATAATTATTTCAAGTATCCACCTATCCCCCCTTCCTTCATCCACTGCATATAGAGTAGGGGTATTTATACAAAGTTCCTTATTCAACTGCCCCCTGCTCCTTGTCTGAAAATAAGTTGCTGTTATATCAAAACAATACTCTTAGTAGTACAAGACTGTAAGTCTGCCTGGCAGGAGGGAATTATCTTAAAAAAAAAAGATAGCAGCCTCTTTCATTTGCTGTCTGCCAGAGAGTCTGTAAGGGAGATGCTGCTTTCCCATTCCGTCTTGAACACCAAGGGTTACCAGCCTCAATCTGAGCAACCTACTTCATTTCCAAATCAGGCTCAAAGGCACAGGCTGGAAACATCCCACCTCCTAGATGCCTTATTTAAATATGTTACTTAAAAAATAAAAAAGTCGAAGAAAACATATGCTGCCAAATCAGGAACTCAAATGTTAGGATGTGCAGGATTATAGTTGGCGCTATAGCTATTCTTTGATGCCTTTGACTGTGTATCCACTATAAGGCAGTCCTTAATTCTTCACCCATTTTTCTTCCCCAGTGGCGACTTTCACCTAATTCAGTGTACAGAAAGCAAGGTGCTGCATCAACATAATGATTGTGTAATTTACAGGCATCTCTATGATGTGATATCAAGCTCGTGAGGTGGGCTAGAGTCTTGTGGGTGAGAAACAGATTAAACTGGGGGAAACTGTAGTGTAACCTTTTTTATAGTCCAAAATAAAACACTCACATTCACTTGATCTGTAATAAATGCACAGGCTTCTGCAAAATAAATCATTGGGGGCTGAAGGTGAAAAGTGAAAAGATATGTTTTTACTAACACCTGTTTTGTTTTAAGTAAAATTATGCATGTCATATAGGAACAAAGTCAGCAGCAGATAGAAAATTTTCATTGAGCAGAATTCAATGACTTTACTCCTGTTTTCTGCCAATAGAATCTTTGGGGAATTCAGGTGCCAAATTGTAACTACCAAGACTTTTTGGAGCATGATGTGGGGGAGGGAGGGCTTTTCTCTTTTTCCTCTACAAAACCATGTAAAAAAGCCCATCTGTGACACACAGACTATACATCTGCCAAACTCCAAGTTCCAGCTCTGAAGCATAGGGCTATTTGAAACTCCCAAAAAGTCCATGCCAAGTATCTGTCTCAGGCTGATTTGTTTGAGGGAAAGTTTAAGAGCTATGATAACACGTCAGGGCCAATCAATATAATTTTGCCTAATCTCATTCTTGGAAATTGCTGAGCCATCTTTTTGAAACTTTCTCTGAAAGATATAATGATATAGATCAGCCTTAGGCAAACACTCAGCATGGAAAGTTTCAGTCTGTGTGGTTAAGGCTTGGCAAAGTTAGCAGTCATGGAGACTGCGAGCTACCAGTAACAATCTAAAGAATCAGAAATCATGGGGACCAATGCAGACTCTACAGCTGGAATAATGGTGTGATAGCAGTCACCCTGAAGAACAAGGTATTTAATCTGTCCTGACATCTGTTAACAACCTATGGATTTTTGTGATGTACCATCAGTATTTGGAGTTTGGCCCTAAGTCACTGAAAAACTATTATGCACAAGGCTAAGCAGGAAACTCAGCAAGTACATCTTTTAAAAAAGCATGCACGAGCTTTATTTCAGTGTGGAAAGCAAGATGCGAGTTTTGAAGAGGAAAATAAAATACTTACCGGAAGTCCTGAAATGTCAGAATATTTCTTGGCAGGCTTAAAGGAAGGAGGAGCATCAATATTAAAGTCTAAAGAGAAACAAAGGGATGAATTCAGAGTGCTATACATATATTTTAGAATGTAAAACCAAAATCTAAGTAGGTAACAATGCTTCTTTAAAATGCTGCCCTTACTTTCTGAAGTCTCTATTAATCAGCAGCACTAAGGCAACGAAATATGAGGCAGAATTACCTCTGAAAACATTTAGCCTGTTAGCACTGTGGACAACAGCCTGATTCTCCTCATCTCTCTAATACGAGTTCAGGAAACAGAACTGCCATCCCCGAAAGGAAAAATGCAAAAGCTATTTAAAATGTGTTTATTTCTTCCAAGACTTAATGAATTCCCTTGCAGTCAGTTCTTTGCAGAGAACAGCCACTGCTATATGCACGCTGTATGTTAAGACCACAAAACATTGTTCAAGATTGCAGCCCTGAAATACTATAATCCAGAAAAGCAAAATAATCTTTTAAATCAGTTAAATCTTTAAGCATGTACCATTTTAAGCCCAGTGAATTACCTAAAAATTGTCTGAAAGCATAAATTAAATTATTGAAATTGCTGTTCTTTGGTGCCCTATAGATAGAAACTCTCATTCATAAACATTTTAAAGACACAGTTGGTAGGCTTAAGCAGTTAAATCCCCAATTCTGGATACTTCCAAAAATATCTTATACCTGACTCCTTTCCTCCCTCATGTTCTCCCTTCTACCTCATTCAGATGCTATGATCGTTTCAAACGCTCCATCCATATCAAATGTCTAACTTATCATCTCATAATTCAAAAGAAACTAATGCCACAGACAGCTGTTTTTAAGTACACAATTGAATTTCTTTTCCTATCTTGTTAAAAAAAAGTATCCTGTAAATTTACTGCTGCAAACAGAAGGTAGTAGAAATAGCAATGTCAGCAGATTGTCAGTTACAATAGGCAGGAAGACACAGCAGTCTGTATTTTTCTGTAACAGTTGCACCTCTTAGTAAGGCACTTCAAAAAATGGCAAGCTAATTCTGGACAAAGCACCAAGTCTGACATATAGGCATACGCTCAGTTCTGAAACGTCTCTACTTGCTCAAGTAAAATCTGAGGATCACATTCTGCCTCCAGCTACATTCAGTAGTATCCTGCTTTACGAGGAACCTTGAAGTATATCTAGATTACAATCACTGCTGTAAGTCTGCTTCTGTAGATACAGACCAGCTAGGACTGCTAATCAGGACAGCTAATAGTATCAGCTGTGCAGTACTAAATAAGGTATGTAGAATCTTCCAAGAACCTAGGCTAAGGAGCTGGATAGGAAGCTTGGGCAGAGGTCTAAGCTACTGCAGGTATGTGGCTTAGCAGAATCAGTTTGAAAATACTTCAAATAAAGTTAACAAAGCAGCAGTCGCTCATCAGAAGACACTTGGGCTGTATGCAGAGAGGGAAGCTCCTCAGCAGTGAAGAGGTGACAAAAACCCTGATGGGAATAAAGGGTTTCTGACCTGGTTTGGATAAATACATTTACTTTATTAAACTCTTTCCCCAAGTATATTTTAACTTTGTCACAATACTCCAAATTATTTGCTTCCCCCTGTTTTCCACTTAGACCTGGCAAGTGTGATTGGACTAGTCTCAAATGTACTAATCATCCCTGTTCAAGCAGGACATTGCATGTAATGATGAAATAATTTAGGTTTGTTTTAAAAGAAGTTATTTGTGTGGATTTTATTACTTATAAATACATGCAAAGCATCTAAGCAGCTTACAGCTCGGATCATTTAGTTGCCATGGCAATGCCCTTTCAGAAGCAAGAATTTGTTTTAGGTTCTTCCAAGTTCTGTTCTTCTTGCCAGCTGCTGCTCCACCAATGCCGGAGTGCTAGAATTAAAAATATGATGTTTAGAAAAAATATATTAAAGAATAGTATTTCATAGCATAACACTTGTATTTCATAGTCTTTTGGATAGGTCTCATCCTGTCATAAACAATTTGTCATCCTCACTTATTTCATCAGCAGGCTAATATAGTGTACACTTTAATCTTGGCTGCAAGAAAAACAAAGGGTTTTGGACTATGTCAAAGCTACTATGTTCAGGATTAACTGAAGGAAATGAAAATCTGCTTTTTACATGGAAAAAGAAAATCAATGTGGTTAGGTTTAGCCTGAGATTACAGGATTCTCTATGTACTTCCAATCGTATTAGAACTTATTGCTATGAAATTGTGTCTAAAATTGTGATTACACAGCTAAATTTTCTCTTTCCTTTTTATGGCATATTACAGGTGCAGCTCAGGCTCTTTTAAATTATCTGAGACTGTAGAAAACACAACCGATCTTGCAAAATGCAATGAATACTACAAGCAACTTTCTGGAAATTTTATTTTTCTTTCAAAAGCTAGGAGACAGAAGAATAGAAAAAGAGTAATAAACAGAATGTTGGCTGCCAAGACAATTTTGCATTTTGAAAGGTACACTAATGGAAAGCTTGCCACAGGTACTATAATGGTAGTTTCAGTTATCAAATGTGATTGCTACAGAATAATTTATTTATGTTCCTCCAGAGACAGAAGCTGCGCAACATACTGTACTGCTTCTAAATGATCAAAGGACATAAATTTAGAGCTTTACTTTGGATAAGAAAATGTTCTTACAACTGGGGAGTTGTTGTTATTTCTGTAAATAACTACATGCCCCAACAGTCTCAGCAAAACTCAGCAAAGTTCTGCAAATACACTTCTGCTATGATTGGTTTATAAATTAGCTTGTTAAATTGCTGAGAATGACAGGAGGAGAGATTCAATGAGAAAGCTTTTTTCTGTAGACTTAAGATATAAAAGCTGCTCATGAGCTGATGCTATATTGGGTTTTGGCAATGGATATCTAATATAGAAATCACAGCAAGTATTTGCTCTGAGGGTAAAACTTAGTAATCTAGAGGTCATTGTAAAATAGAGACTGCTGGAATGAGATGAAAATAGATGTCCTACCACATTACTAATTCAAATTCATTACATGAATTTTCCCCAGAATCATTGCATAATGATTTTTTTTTCAGTTATCTGATTTCTCAGAAGCAACTGTTGGGTTTATACGAACTCATGCCTCCTGGGAATGGGGCTAAGCATAATCTCACATACTAACAATCAAAAAGCAATGACTGCCAAGTGCAAATGAACAAAGCTACCTCTGCACTAGGGAAGTTCAAGGAAAACTGGGGCTAGGACAGTTGGAGTTATTCATTGCTGTACACAACTGTCAGAAATTCTTCTTCCCCACTGTCAAGGGATACAAATTCCATTCAGGAAGCTCAGAGAAAGGCAATTTCTTCCTTACTCTCTGGTTTCATACATGTCCTCTGCAGTGAGTTAGTGGTTCAAACTTAGGCATATTTATGAGAGGCATATTTGCCTTTTAAGGCAAATTAGGCTGGAAGGATGCAAAAGTCATCCAAATGCTTACTACCAGTTCATATTGACAAGAAGCTAGTTAAAACTTATTACATACCCCCTGAAATTAGTTACTATATTGGGGAAGAGAATTTCATGTTTTTTATTATAACTACCTATTATTTCTGCAGCAGTCGCCAAAGGCTCTGTGTGTTCATTATTATTTCAAGCATGCAGACATTAGTATTGCCTCTTTGAAAAGATAACTTCTCTCTAAGAATTGAAGGATCAGCACAAGGCCTCTTGGCTATTTAAATCCTAAATGGAAGCTACATGGAACGCCTCTGGGCACAAATGGAGCTTTTCCAATAAGGCCCATTTCTCAAAGATGCTGGTGCTCACTAGAGGATTAGAGTGAGTAAAGTACACAGTTGTGTGAATGTCCCACTTGTGACAGAAGTCATTTGCAAAGCAGACACAAAGCAACTTGCAAGTCAGAGATTAATTTTATACCCTCCTTGCCAAACCTGTGCTTAGTGAGCTGTGCAATGCCTGATTAGTCAGGTTTTACACTGTGGGATATTGTATCTTAGTCATACAGAGTCAAATCTGGGATAAAATCCTTCTTTCTAAGGACTGGCTTAGGACCAGCTTGTCTAGAAATCATTTGTACAGTCTGCCAATGAGTTGGCCCTGGCACAGCAAGATAAAAAGATATTAAAAACAAACCAAACATTGCTAGCTGTAGTCTTATTTCACCTTCTCCCCCAATTTAAACCTCAGAGTGTTTCAGGAGCCTGAATTTTGTCAGTTGTCAGAGTTTACATGACTTCTGAATGCCAGCAGGCCAGGGTCCTGGGAAGAACAGAGCATTTGCTTCTAAATCTACCAATTACTGGAATAACAGATACCACAGGTCTTAACTCTGTGAAGAGTTTCAGGGACGGGTAGATGAGCAAAGTGCCATTTTCTAATAACTCTCTGGCTGATTTCTAGTTCAATTGCTTTGCAGCCTGCCTTGGCTAGGAACTGGGAGATGGGATTCCGATGTTCACAGTGGTATAGCAATTGTGATAGTTTATGAAACACCACACCATAAAGCTTCTGCACTTACCTTGGTCTAGCAGGTTTTCTGACTCTGTTCCAGAATTTAATATAGTAGCTTTGCCTCTGGACCAGTGCCATTTTGACACTATAATATCGTCTGCACTTTGGACCATAGCGGGGCATGGACTTGAGGTGAATTTCTTAAAAACTGTTGATCTTTTATTTGGCTGTTAAGCAGACTTTCTTAATACTTTCATCAGCAATATGGTTAAATATAACCCTAGTTAACGTTTTATTTGAAGTGTTTAGAATTTCAAATTGTTAAAATAATATACTTACGATGAAGTTTGGATCTTTAAATGGTAATGGCTTGACGGTTGTTTCCACTGATCCTGTACTAGCGTCTGTGTTCAGAAATTTGTTTTCATTCACAGTCTCTCCACCTGCACTCTGAAGAAAAAAACAATCTTACTGCTTGTTACTCTAAGCAAGTTTATCTGGAGAAGGAACTGCTTGCTGCATTACCTACCCGTTGTCCTTTTAGCCTTCCTATTGCTTTTGAATCTTTAAAGATGTTACATGCCAGCAGTGGGGAAGCATGAAACAAAATATTTGTCGACCAATTTACAGCTGACAGATAGAGGGGAGGAGAGGAACAGAGCAGCCAAAGTCTGCAGAGTAAAAGCAGCATCAGCTTCATTTCAGTATTAGTGAAAGCCATCTCTATGTGCAAGACGGCATATGAAACCAGAAACAGCAGAAATGTATATTGGATCTGTTTCATAATATTCCATATTAGATTATTAACAGGAATATTAAAATAATTACAAAAAGGTTTTCTTCCTGATTCAAAAAGAATAACTGATTAATTGGTTTACCCTCCACCTTTGGTTTGTATCATGCCTGAGCAAGAACTGAGGGCAAATAAGATTTCATTATATACATGCTTATCATATAGAAACCTCACAAAATCTACATGGGTCCTAGTTTGTTGGCTTTTCTTTATGGTTTGTTTATTCATTTAGCAGGAAGAACAATTGCAGAAGGTGTGTGGGGGTGTGTGTGATTGGAAAGCTAAAAGAGTTGTGTGGCATTGTCACCAATTTCTGATTGTTCTGCATGGTTGAGCCCACCCTATAAGTCTCCACACTACCAGAACTAGCCCATGCTACATACAGAAACGGTCCTCAGGAAATCCTGATCCATGTGGATGCCAATGAGAATTTTGCCATTAAGTTTGGCAGTTCAATCAACAGGATTTTATTTTCAGGATTTCCTGATCCTATTTTTCTTGAAGAACAAAAAGCTTGGCTAAAAGCTAAATCAATATTTACTGAATGAGTGGTTAAAATGTTTCTTTACTTTAGCTTCAGACAGGTAATACTCAGAAGAAAATATGTTTTGCCGTAAAAACCTGCACTGTGTTGATACAATACTCTTTTTAGGTAGGAAAAAAAAAGATCGTTATTATTACTTGTGAATTATGAAACTACTTCTAGCAACTGAGGCTATATAGCAAACACCATGATTCAGCATATCCTTCTCCATGTGATTACAAGGTAAGTGTTTATATTCTTAACTACATGCATAAGTAATTACAGGATTAGGAACTAGGCAAGTTGAACTCTTCTTTGGGGAAATACATTAGTTACTCAATGGTGCCTGTTTTTAACATAGCAAAGAGAGGTCTTAAATATTCAAAGTATGGTATAAAGAAGAATTTAAGTAAAATATTTAAAATGTTTCTAGTATCTTATAAAAATATATTAATAGAGATGATCAATTTTCAAAACCAGTCAGTCCTCTGTAAGCTTATAATAGACAGGATACTGCCTTAATAACATCAATAGAAGCAACACTGAAATCTGAAGATTAAACTTGATTCTTCCATTGCTGAGGACAACATTAAAAGGCAGTGACTGTCACAGAAAGAGAAGAAATGCAGATAGATGTTTATAAGCATGTGAATTATGTGACAGTGAGTAGAGAAAATAATATCTTCAGCAAGCCTGAATGAAGTGGCTTTATACAATGAGTTGCTAGGTTCCAAACCATGTTCTTGCACATGCATGCTTCCAGTAGTTTGGATTTCAGCAGCAAACATTAAAGTCAGTCTTGAAAAAGACAAAACTTGAGCTACAAGATTATTTTTGATAAATAAACTATCTCTGTTACTGCTCATCATCAGCATAGATTCTGTACAGGCTGTATGAGGAACAGCTGAGAGAGCTGGGGTTGTTTAGCCTGGAGAAGAGAAGGCTGAGAGGAGACCNATAGTTTAGTGTTTGGTAGGAATGGTTGGACTTAATGATCTGGTGGGTCTCTTCCAACCTGCTTATTCTATGATTCTATGTAAGCAGAGGAATCAGCCCTCACAGTTATTCTTCAAAACATTTTTGCCTTCTATTTGGAACCATTTGGTCAATTTTAAATCCAATTCTACATTTTTTAAATTACTTTATTTCTTTTGCCTCATCAGTGATCTTCTCCTAAGTATTCTGTTGTTTATGAAACAAGTTTTGAGTAGCATTTCAACAATATCTCAAAATAGTATCCAGTATTTTGAGATGGAGCAAATAAAAATGGTTTATCAGTAAAGGGGAAGAAGCCTCCTTATACATAATTTCCTTAATTTCTGCAGCTGGGTATATTTACATATTACATTCACTGTGTGGATTCAGTGCTAATCATGCTGGTGCACTGGGAAAGAAAGTAAGGACTGTTCCTGGAAGGACAACTCCTGAATGTAAATTCTACACGTCACTTCTTTTCTAGACAAACCTGTAAGGGATTTCAGGTATTAGTGCTAAAAGACACAATAAATCATAGTAGGTACAGGCCAGATGTTATTTTTGTTTGTGCCAGTATCCCTTGCACAGTGGCAGAGGCAGCAGGATCTGAAGCAGCAGCTGCTTTTCTGGGCCATGTAGACACCAGTCACCCTCCAGTCCCACTGAGACATAGCACTAGCTGGAGCTTCTGGATCTGTCATGGACTATTTCAGAGAACTGATTTCCTCTCACAAGTCAAAGGGTGCAGACTGGTGTGCAGGACTGTAAAGCAGAGTGAATATTACTGTGGTATGAAACTGATAACATGATTTCAGAGCCCTGTGACAGACCAGGAAGCAAATAAGACTAAGTACTATGATTCCAGTTAAATGCTGGGAACTCAGAAAAAGCCATACTGTAGAGGCATGCCAGCTCCCTCACTTAGCATTGTTTGTATGAAAATTCTAATTTCTAGCAGTGGCAGCAGCACTATGGAAGAGATATACTCTGCTAATGCGCTTTTCTTTCTGGAGAAACATTAAAGAGTTGAGCAGAAGCACTGCTTCCAGAATAATGTGCACAGAGAAGTGAACTCCAGCAAGTACAGAGCTTTGAAATGCTCTTTCCATGCAGCTTGCAGAAGTCTCAGCTGATATTCTCAGCATTTTTTTCAGCCACAAGCTGAAAGCATCTCTACAATCTACAAATCTGTCCAGCCTATGTTTTAAAATGCCAGGATTTAAAGCATAAGAAACATCATTTATTTTCAGGTTTCTTTTTTGAAAGTTTTTTTAAAGGCGGTGGGGGAGAACACCAAATGAATACTAACCAGTATGGATCTACCTTTGTACTCCAAACCCCATCTTTCATGACTGTGGATAATATAGTGACAAATGAAAAACATTATTTAGAGCCTGAGTGAGGCTCCCCCAGTGAACAATTACTGTACAGTATAGATAATCTTTAACTTTCAACATTAGTTAAACAAATCTCACTCAATTGTGCTCATTTGCTTGCTCATTTAGTTTGGAAGATAGTTCATTCTTCACTGTCATGTGTCGAGGCAAACAAACAGGAATTAATTCAAATCTGCTTTGTAGTCCTATGAAGCAATGGCAGTCTCGTGAGCAGAGTGAGGAAGTGCCTGTCACCAGGGAACATGTACTGCTGCTTGTGTGCTGTAACCTAGCTTCCCCTTCCTGCCTAAGTCACAACCAGTCCCCAGCACATTTTCTCTACCAAGCCAGCCTCTTAGATAACTCCCTCACCCTCAGCATCCTAGTCTAATCCCCAGTGCTTTGCAGTAAGGCTAGAAAGAAATTGTAACCATGGGCTGAAACTCTTGACAGCTTCTTTAAAGCTTCTTTTAAATTGATCTCGTAATGTAAATAACCTTTATGGAGTGCCTAATATACACTGCAAGGAGAGACAGTAAAACAGCTTTTAATGTACAATTTATAACTACATTGTGTCCTTCAAAATGTGGTTGTAGTTAAAATTCAGCTAAAGCACATAAACATTAGAGTAAAGATTGCAGATAAGCCACCAGTAACTACATTCATCCTTTCCCATCAACTCTTCCTTCAACTGTTAACCTTAACAACAGTCCATGCTGCCACCAATTCTCACATTACATTCATCTGTCCTTCTCCTCTTCCCAGTATCCTCCTGAGCCAGGCAAAGAGCAATCTTGACTGGAATGGCAACTTTCAAAAGTTGTAGACAGTGGGTCAAAAGCTTGTTATAGGATCACCTGTGATCATTCTTCTCTCAATAAAGTTGTGTTTATGTGCTTTAGCTGAATTTTAGCTACAGCCACAGCATGACAGGTTTGCAACCTCTATTCCTCCTGGGACAGACAGAAGCAGCAGTAAAGGGTGCTGTTTCTTTTTTGCATTTCTTTTCACAAGATCATCTATTGAGTATTCAGTGCATCTCAACTCGGCAGGACACAGTCCTCCACACTATGTGCTAGGATGGAGTGGCAGCTGCTGAGCGAGTAAGCTGGCCAAGGACTTCACTTGGTTAGGCAACAGCAAAAGTTCGAGGGAGAGCAAAAACCTGGGAGTCCTAAGAGGTTTGCTGTAAGAGTAGCCAAGTCTGGGGAAGAGACCTGAGCTAAGCTTTGCTACCCTAACACTGGTTTCTTTTGAATAACGCCAAACCCCAGGAATGAGCTTACTTCGGACCCTACTGTATGTGCCGTCTGTACTGGGAGAAAACACACACTGGGACGCTGCCTATTCACATAGTACTTTAAATCTCAGGTTTTGGTAAATCCATTAATTTTTTCAATGTATGCAGTTCCAAATTCCCTACCGCAGACGTATTGGTTTTCGCATGATTTCCAAAGATTGCTCCATCTGTCTGGTTTTATTTAGGGAGACGACAAGCCAAACTTGCAGACCATGGAACCTAAGTACTTTGTTTTGGCTGTTTCTAGGTAGAATCAGCATTGTGGGGCTTGGGATCGGTGTCTGTGATGGGACTAAATACCAGTTGCAATTAGCATATTATGAAAGTGCTTGTCTGAATCATCTTTTTTCCCTCCCTCCCCCCCATAAGGATTAAAACCACATATCAGCATAACTGATACATGCTGAAGTATCATTTCTCACCTACTTACTTTTAGATTATATCCTGTAATATTTTTTTCATTATTTTAGACTAACAGGATTTTATGAAGTATAAAAAACATTTAAAAATATGAAACATAAAAGTCAAAGACATAAATCTATGCATTTCTGGCATCCTATCACTGCATAACATGCATGTTACTGCTTAGAAAAAAATGGATTTGCACATCACTGAAAGTACACTACAATCATCATTGGCCATTTTTACCCTCATACTGGGTGATAACTTTGCCCCAAACACACAATTTCACTGGCTGAGGAACTCACTTGTCTCCAACCTTTGTATGTGAAATTCAATAAATAGTTTAAATTATTTTTACTTACTTTTAGCAGCTGATTTTCATAATGACAATAATACTACAATGACATGCTTAATTTCATTGACAGACTTGTTTGAACTCAGCCTCACTAATGGTATATGCCTAATTACTCATGAGGTAGGTTACTTCTAAAGCAGCTGTATCCACTTTGTAGCAACTTATTCAGCTTTTAGCTGTGTGTAACTTCTGTGGTATCCTGACAAAGCCATGGCATGCAGCCAGGGAAGAAAATGGTAATTTATAAAATAGATGGATAATACCTGTATTTTCACTAGCAGCCTATTACAGTGAGTGAGAGTGCCATGTGGAAACAGAGCATGAATGTTACTAGATGACAGCAGTGATGATACAAGCAGACTTTTCAAAACTGGGAGTAGACTTCGAATGTCAGCTATTTAACAGAGTCCAAGCTAATACTGCTCATGCAGGAATGTATATTAGGCTGTTAGATTATTATATTAGCCTTCATTGTATAACGAGCCTGGCACAGGCTACTGCACATTCTGAGTATTTAATGCATTTAACTTTGCATGATGACATGACAGGAGCCATTAAAACTTGAACATGTACACTCTGTCAGACAAAAATTCAGCTCTTAACATTGCTGGGAACAATTCACAGAGAAAGGTGTCAGAATTAGACACGCTGAAGCTCCAGTTAAAATGATGGCTAAAAAATTTCTCATCACCAACATTATTAGCACACGTATTTCTGAAAGTAATTTCACTGAAGACTCAATAACAATGTAAGACTGAAGAAATAGCACTCTCTTGAGCAAGATTAATTCTCTCCATGTCAGTGACAGAAAAGTTTGCTGGAAAGACTTATTCAGTAACATGCATAAACATGTCTCAACCATATGGCTGCATTTTACTAGTTCTTGGATTCAGCAGGAAAACCTTTTTCCCTCTTCCCTTCCACTCACAAAAATGAAGCCCAATACAATTTCCCCAGCCTTTTCTCTCCTGATACTCTGTTACACAATAGCATTTAAGGATCATTCTCCTTTTGCAGAAAGTCCTACCTTATTACTGGGTAGGACAAAAAATATTTCAGCTTGAAAACATTGAAATGCCAGGAAGGAAAAAACCCAAATCTTGCATATTCATAGCAAATTTAGTTCCATAGTGTACTGAAAAACTCACTTTACTAAACAAAAAAACCTGAGTAATAGCCAGCTGAAGATAGGTATTAAGTGCAGATCAATGTCCTTCAATTCAGGCAGCTGGTAGGGTGGGCAAGACAGTCATGCATACACTGTAAAGTGGAACTAAATCCACTTAAGTTAATGGGTTTCATTATTGCCAAGTCATCTTAAAAGACAAGGTTCCTGCTACAGGCTTCTGCTTCCATTGATAACACAAGTAAATCTCTCATATGTCTGACAACCAGAATACTTTTGACGACATTGGCCTCAGTTGCTGCTTTCACTTACAAAGAAAGTTGAGGGAGGGTTGTTAAAAACAAACATAACAACACAATCTTGAAAATAGATTGCTGAATTATTATAATAATGGTTCATAATTTCAAGTACGTGTCACTAAATGTACGTCAGCTTCTGCTAAGAATTCCCCAGAGGACTTCTGACTCATGTGTCAAACTACTTTTCTGTGTGAGGCTTAGAAAATCTGCCCTTCCGAAAGCAGCAGATCTTTCCCTCTAACTTACTGAGTTTTTCCACTGAGTATTAAGAGTTAATTAACTACACAAATGAACTCCAAACATATGACTAAAATATAGAAATAACCTCGCCTATTGGATGTATCAAAGGAAGGGGGAGGTGTCTGAAGCAGGACATGGAAAACATTTCACTTGGAATCTAGATAAAGATAATATATAAAGACACAGGAGATGTATGGGAAGCCATCTGTACATTATGCTTTTGAATGTTTACACTGCTGTTCTGAGGTGAGTTAGAACACCTTACGTTCCAACTGCCTTAGAAAAGCTGAATAAAATTTTACTCATGCACTAAAAGATTGTACTGTCACAAAGTGATGGATGGCTTTTCTATGTTCTCTGTAGGGCATTTCAATACCATAGACTCCAAGTACGCTTGATTAAAAGACGACATTCTCATTTAGGGTCCCGTCACTGCCTGAGCTTCAAACCATTATCATTCACCTGCACTGGTGCTTCCAGTGACAAAATACTTACCAAAATGTATAAAATACTAATTACTTGAGTCACTTTGATAGAGGTATAAAACACCCTAAAGCAAAGCTCTAATAGGCTGTGTGAGGGTTTGAATTCAAAATTAAAAATGCAGCCAAAGGGAGAATAAGAGATTAATTACATTCCCACCTTTCAAATATTTCTTAAAAACCTAGGGGAAAAAGAGCTAGCAAATTCATGACACAAGAACTCCCTTCTTACTGATACCACTCGTGAAAAAAAAAACAATCCAAAAAAACAACAAATCCAGAATAACTCAAATTTACTTTCTTCTCTTCAAAATTATTAAACTGACAAACACAGAAATAGATTAACAAGATTCAACAAAAAAGCTCTGATTTCTTCTCAAGGGATTTCGGATGTCAAATATGTTTTTCCATTTAAAAACTTTCAAGCACTATGATAGACAGTTTTATAACTTACAGTTATTTCAAGGAAAAAATTACTAATTTCTATGGGGAAAAGCCTCAAATAAAATGTAATTGGGACGCAACTGTGAATAGCTTCACACTATCCCAGAAAAGCTCGGTTTAATTTGCATTTGCCACAAAGCTCCCCTTGGTTTAAATAATTGCAAAGGATCTCTCACTTTCACATTACATTTGGTGGATTGGGACTATTCCTTGTTTATAACGTTTGACAGTTTTCTTTATTAAGAAAATTGTAACTTGGACAAAATCATGAGCTGAATGGCATGTTGAAGCAGCTCTGGAGCTAAAAATTTCAGTATATCTGGAATGAAAAAGCATGTGTTAGTTCATACATTCACCAAGGGTAAAACTGAGTCCAGCTAACACAATATTTGATTCCTCAAGAGAAAAAAAGTTTTCTAAATTGATGGGCCTTAGGACTGAAAATAGATGGAAGACCAGAGTAAATCACAAAAAAATTTTTACAAAAACTACCATTACATTCCTTTCTCTATCAAAAACAAAATCAATCCCATCAAGGACTTTGGGTAAACTGCTTCTTAAAGTTTAAAATACATTATTTGATATAGAACAGTTGAGGTCAAATTATTTCAGGAGAAAGGACTGGAAGGTTGCAATCTGCTTATGCACTGTTAAAACCGTAATGTTGCTCAGGGAGCATATCAATACTGCTGTCAAATTAGGGGCTTCAGCCAACGCAGGAGAAGGATCCAAGACCATTCATCTACATGTGACTGAACTAGGGATACGGAAAGCAAAAAGATGTCAGCTGCTATGGCTGACATGAAAGGAATTCCATTCTGCAAAAACCACTCATTTTCCTGATCCTGGGTTATTTTGTAAAACATCATTCATTTTGACCGGAATCAATGTTCAAGTGAAAAAAACAAAACAAACCAACCCAACCAATATCTGTTCAAGGAACGACAACTAACTAGTTTTGAGTAAAGACAAGAGTCTATCTGTCCTCCAGAGCTCCTATTCCATCTATTTTCTTAGCACAAACAGAACTGAATGGGAACACTCAAACATTACATTTAGATGTTACGGAATAACTGGTAAATGGATACAGAAAACAAAACTTTACTTTTGCATTTTCCCAAATTTTTTCACATTTGAACTTCCTTCTGCCTATCTTAACTGTCACTTTGAGTAGACAAAAATTCTACTTCTATTATGTTTCTGATAACTACACCTACTGCTGCCATTATACATTCGTAAATACCAGCAGTTGTACTGCAAAAGCTAAACACAACAAAGTTACTCAGAAGAAGGTTTCCCATTTGTGTGCAGGTACTTCAGACTGTCTTACCCAAGCGCAAATGTCAGAAAGANCGGAATAACTGGTAAATGGATACAGAAAACAAAACTTTACTTTTGCATTTTCCCAAATTTTTTCACATTTGAACTTCCTTCTGCCTGTCTTAACTGTCACTTTGAGTAGACAAAAATTCTACTTCTATTATGTTTCTGATAACTACACCTACTGCTGCCATGATACATTCGTAAATAACAGCAGTTGTACTGCAAAAGCTAAACACAACAAAGTTACTCAGAAGGTTTTCCATTTGTGTGCAGGTACTTAAGACTGTCTTATCCAAACGCAAATGTCAGAAAGGCAAACGTTAGGTGCAGTGACATATGGAACATTCTACTTCTAAAGCAACTGAGACTTCTACAAACCTTCAGATAGTTATCAAAGGCATAGCATATCATAGAGTAGTAATTGTATTAGATGCTACAAAGGTCTTTCAAAGAGGACGAGAGAGTTTTTAAAATTCTTCAGACTACACATTTCATCCTTATAGTTTGCCTCATGTTACAGGACAAAAAAAAAAATCTGCCTGGACATGCCCTGAATACTACATCCACTTTCCTCCATCTAGCAAACTCAATTCCTGCTTTGAATAGCACACCAGGTCTCCTCAGAAAAATCACAGATGTATTATCCTATAGATACTTACATTTAACTGGATAATGAAAAAGAAACTGATGACTGAACCAAAATAACATCCAGTAAATTCTAATTTACATGAAAATAATGTAGTAAAAGTATCTATTGTAGACTGTTTTGAGGTTGCTCGGGAGGAAAATGGAGGAGAGAGTTGTATATTGATGCTAAGTTCAAGGGAAACTTCTGAAACATTTCTGCAGAAATATTCATAGAAGTAGGTGGTTCTTTACTCAACTATGTAAGTTCTGTGCTCATACACTTCACCCTGATGGTACACTGAAGCTGAGAAACTGCAGCACATCTGAAAAGAGCCAGACAGTTCAGTGTTTTGCATAACAACTTGTATCTTGATTGCCTTTTTTGCTGGACTTGAAACAGAACAGAACAATTAAAATATTTGATTTTTTTCACTAAATTATAACTAGTGGAGTTTTGGTATCACATGCATGTTTGTACATGAGAGGGAAACGCAGTATTTAATAGTTTGTGATGGGTTTAACAGGATATTTAAAGAAGTTTCTAACAATGAATTCTTTGCAAATAAAAAAATACTTCTTGGACAGATGGATAGGAGGAGGATTAAAAGAGCAATTCTGTGGCCGCAACAAACAGGTTTAACAAAAAATAAGGAGAAAATGCAATTTCTGATTTGAGAAAATTTGAAGTCATTAATGTGACACTCAAACTAGCATCGCTATTACAGCTCTAAACTATGTAAAAAAAAAAGATGGTCAACTGAATGAATAAGGATTTTCCAGCCAACTACTTTGTTTTGAGGAGCCTGAACACACTGTGGATATATCAAGGAAAAGTGGCAGAGTTACGTTTTGTCCTAACAACATTGTGCTGCTCCACCCAGGGAAAAGCAGTTCTACTAAAAAACAAACATTGTGACAGTGCATGGAGAATTAATACTGTCTACATGCAGACACTGAGTTTTGCACTTCCTTAATATGCTCTGGGGAAAAGTACTCAACTGATGTACCCTGATTGGCCATGGTAGGAATCTATGGGGAGGGCCCACCTATCTTAATCACATAAATCAAATGTCTGAAATGAGAAATGGGAACACTGAATCACTGAGGCCGAAGGGGTCTCAGGACAATCACTATCCCACCTTCTGCTCAAAGAAGGGTCAAAATTGACCTTGGACCAGGCTGCTTAGGACTTTGTCCCAGCAAATCTTGAACACCTCCAAGGACAGAGATTCCATAGTTCTCTGGGCAACTCTCCATCTCCCTAGTTAGAAATCAATATCCTATAAAAGAGAAAATACAGGTTTTATTAACAAAAAGCCCTTTTGGTCATGAACAGTCACATAACTCATGTTAATTACTGCCCTAATTTCTGCATGTTCCATTTCAGCAGTATTTTTGTAGTCCTGATGGTTTCAGGGCATAAATGTAACAAAGTTTCTAGGCAGAGGGGTCATCTTTCATTAAGTGTACTGTTTTTCTGGAAAATTAAGACAAGCTTCTGGATGTACTGCATACCAAGACACCACTGACTCAACAGGAAAACTGTTTTCATGGGACATAACTTTCACACAGTTTCCTACAGGGTTTTAACTCCTCCTTCCTTTCTCCTAGATGATGACTATTCTCATAATGTTCTCTCCCTTTCTTGATAAACATATGTGCTGAAATGCCACTAGCCTTCTCTTCAAAGATGGTGTACTTGACACGTAACTAACCAAACTCTAAGCAGTTGTTCTGTATTCAGCATGGGAGTTTGCTGTTTCATTTTCAGATGTAAAAAAAAAGATTTGTATTCTTGAAAGCTTATTTGATTTTTCCAGTTGTAACATTTAAGTGACCCTATCCATTACTCTAAACCTTGCCTAATTTATGCACAAACTATCATAGACATCTCAGCCTTTCCTGGCTGTCTCATTCTTTCACTAACTCAGAGAAGCATAAATATGAAGAAGCAGTAAGGCTGTTGTGATAAGCACATTGCATCCTTATGAACATAGAGGAAGTAGTGCTTCAAGCATGCCAATAATGTAAGGGTAGAAAAAAGGGGTAAAAAACCTAACTTGATTAAAGTTAGTTTCACCCCTAGATCTGTAGATGTTTACAAAATTATCAATCTTATTAAATTGTCAGATTTTATGTAATTCACGTATTATGCAGGTTGTGCATGGAATCACATGAAAGTGTGATATTTTGTCATTGTCATGAAAATTAAGGAGATAAGATACACAACAAATCATTTTTCTCTGTTTAATAAATGATAAAAGGGCAGATGTGATGCTACAAGTATCTCTTCAGGTGATAAATCCCAGCACTGGCCTGCAATGATTCATATAAGGATTATTCTTCTAATTCCCCAAAATATTCCTTATGCACAGAAAGGTCTTAAAATCAGCAAGGACAATTTTCTTTTCATGAGTCACCCAGTACTTACATCCTGGGGCAGGATGATTAAAAACCATGTAACTACTGATATTCACCCCTCCCACAATGATGGACTCTACATTTTAAACACATATTACTCACAGAACAGTTTCCTTCTATCCATTTCAAATTTGTTTCTTGTATTAACAGTGATGCATTTTTTATTACAACATAAATGTGTGTTATTAGATGGCGTGACTATATAGCTTTTTTCGGGTAGAAGGAAAAGACTTCTGATCCCTGTTTGCAAAACTCTGTATACTGCATTAAAATTATCTTTAGACAAAACACGTAACAGAAATAAATACAGATCATTCTGACAACTGTGTTCAATATCAGACTACAGTCATTGTCTTAGAAACAAACTTCCACCCTCTACTGTGGAGGAGAAAACACTTCCACACTCCCCTGCCACTACATCAGACTGGCTTCCAGCCTGAAAGGGTGTATGTGGGGAAAAGAGGGTTTAAAACCCCTCTGGTAGTGGCAGGAACAAGAATAACTTCAAGTGGAGGACGTAGCAAGTACTTGCAAGTTCACATAACATAAAAAGCAAGTAGCAGTGCCATAAATGTGACTGCTGTTCTACTTTTGAAAGAAAGGGTTTAATATCCGCTTTTAGAAAGGCATATGCTCCTGGTTCTGAATCCCAGGTGGAAAGAATTGCCCATATCTTCAAGGAGAAGTATAATTAGGACTAGTCTTTAGTATTTCCTGCTAGCTTATTTTAGCAGCATCTCACAGAGCTTGCTGGAATTTGTAGAATCAGTTCTAAGGTACTTAGAGACTGAAAGACAAGCAATATGACAGCTGAAACTGTTACTCTCCAGGTCTTCCCGCAGGCACGGACACTGGATCTACTAGTGAATCAGATCTTGAACTGCTGCAGTCTACATTTAGTATGTTACAGTAAACTAATGAAACCTGCAATCCTAAGCTTATGAAATAGCTTGCTTGTTGTGGAAAAGTGGTTTTGCTTGCCATGTAGTCCTGATTCTTCCTTGGGCTACCTCTAACACCTGTTAGACCTCCCAATGAATCAGCCCAGTTCACCAATGCAGCAGGAGACAACACAGCTTCCTGGGAGAGAGGGAAGGTTTGGTTAGTTAGTCTTCTGACCACAACCTCTATCAGTGGCTGAGCAGGTCTGATGAGTACCAAAACTGGCACGATGAAGGGGGCAGGAGCACACAGCTGAGACTTGTGGAGTTGCGTAAGAGTGAAGAACGTATGAGAAGACTGGGACTCCCTCCTTTTGGGACCTGAGAAGGTAACAGATTGCCTAACTCTGCCTCTTGAAGTTGCAGGTGTGTTTTGCAGTGAGACAAGACATGCTGTTCAGGGATCAGAATTCTGCTATAAGGGCCAGATATATTTCACAACACAGAGTGTCACAACTTTTATAGCTTTCTGTAGGTCTAAATAAATAGTCAATGTCTCCATTTCGTATTCTTGGAATGCTTTGAAAATGTGTTCAAAACCCTCCCAAGCTACCTAATTAATATTTCTTTCAGCCTTTCTAATCCAGAATTAATATATTTATACAACTACTAATGCCTTGCTAAAACAAGAACTGAAGTTATTGCCTAACACAAGCATTACTCTTGACAGGAATGTGAAAAACAGTCTGACAGCTCTTCAGATCTGCAATACCTAGACAGTTAAGTTATTCCAAGTTTTATTTTGTTAATCTTTTAATATGCTAAATGGATTCCGAGATTGCTTTTAAGGAGCACTACCTCTTAAGCAAAATGTCATGCTTAAGTACACGCATGCAGCTTCTTAAATAGTTCTTTCTCTTTCAAAAAATAACCTGTCCTACTTTATCTCCTTATGATAGAAGTAGTGAACCGTCTTTATTATCTCTCATAAGTTTATTGCATGTTGATTATGAATCCTGAAATCACGTGTGATCATAGTAAGACTTCCAATTTTCTGTTAGCTAAGTGGAAAAATTAAAATTCTCTACTAGGATAAAGGGAGAAGGGTAAAAAAATGCATGACATCAGCATACTGACACCCATAGTAGAAGTCAATACACATATGCTTTTGCCTTGCTACAACATAACACATCTGTGTCTACTCTAAATCTAAAATCTAATCACATTTGGTTGGGGAGTTGGTAATTCTCTGAGACTGGCATAGACTGGTTTGGAAATTCACATACTTTCATAATTACAGATCATCTAAATCTTTCAATATGTGATGAATGTCAAGCAATGTCAATTCTTAGCTCTTAGTTTTGACAGCTTCTCTTAATCTAGATGGTTCTACAAAAGCAATTCCTTTTTAAAAAAAATAAAACTAAACTTAAAACACACAAAAGTTTTGCCAAATTTCCCTGCAAAATCTGCTAACTGTCTTTTAATTATCATTTTCCCCCATCAGGGACTAGAAGGATTTGAGTACTTCAACAGATTTGACTTCAAACATGCAAGTGACAATAACTTGTATCTCAGGATAATCCTGGCTCTCATTAGTGGACTGCCTGAAAATAAGCTGTTTTTTGGGAAAAGTACAAAAACCTCATGGAAGAAGAGATGCTTAATATTTCAGCTGTTCGCTATCTGCTTTGTTGCAGAGAGTATCTTTATGGTCCCATTTGAAAGGATTAGGAGATGTAAGCGGTGACCCTCCGAGTGCTTCATACAGAGAACTGCAAGTTTGGGAGACTTCGATTGCTCTGTGGTCTGCTGGCAGGCAGTGTAAAGTCAGAATATGTTACCTACCAGCAGGATAACTATCTCAACTTAAACACTATCTGACAGAACTCCTGGTGGGACAGGGCAATTTGTTTTAAACTGGTTGAACTGGTTTTGTAAGAGCTAAAACCCTTAGGTAGGGTTGTGAATTAGTGTGCAAGTGGCTGAACTTGAAGAGCTCATCTCAGCAGTTCTCCTAAGTAATTAGCAATCGACTGCACTTGTATCAGGATATCTATATCTTATCCAATGAAAGTGTCCTTTAAATAAATTTAATTAGGTTTGAGTTAACATCCCCTGGAAGCATGTTATGTTTCTTAAAGATACTATTCCATGCAAGCAGTATCTTCAGAGTGCTACTGGTTCATTGGTTAAATTCATACATTTTTCAGTCACCATTATCACCTTAAGGGATCAAAGATGGTTTTAAAAAAAAGTGTAGTCTAGAGTATAATGATGTAATAGCTTTTTAATAAATTGGCAAAGAAACATGTACTTACATCTCCCTAATGCCATGCTGCATCAGGGTCATGCCCTCTCTTTCAGGGCGGGAGGATTGGTAGAAACTCATCTTGTTTATTAGATTTTCATCTACAGAGGAAAATCATGCTTTTCTGTTACAGAAAGTCTTATATGGAATAATGCAATAATAACTGGAGTAAGTTTAGTGTTATACTGATTGAAGGAAGTCTTTAAACAGGGTCTGAATTTGTAAGTAGGTAATTTTTATTTCAGCTCAGAAAGTTATTATACCGCTATGTACAAAAGGAGGTACTTGTCCAGAACATGGTGAGAGCAGCAGCTCAGCTCAGCAGTTATAGTGGTACTCACCCATTCTATAGTTAAACTCGTTCTCCCTAACCTCATTTTTGAGGAAATTACAGCTAGATCAAATGGACTCTTTAAAACAAAGTTATTTTAAAATTGATTTGATGGTTTCCTACTTACAGTGATAGGCTTGGTAAAACAGCATAACAGGAGAACTGATTAAATTTACTGATGGTTTACAGGGCGATTCCATGCTATTTATGCAGTACAGTAAGCTTTCTGTCTTTAGTGCTGGACAGATTCTGGATATGTAACAGTAACCATGTTAATATGCATATATTTAAGTCTCCTTGTTGAGCATACAGATGTCTATCAGAACACTGATCTGATGATCTTCAGTTTACAATATAAAACATCATTGTTCAGTTACATTTAAAATAAAAATACAGTTCCAAGCATACTTAAAGTTGCTCCTTTTAGTTTCATGTTGTGTATGAGAGGATCTTTTATAAGAGGACAATAACTTTAAACCATTTTGACTTCTGTATTTTCTAATATTCTTGTATAACTTCTGTTTTTAAGCACAGAACAAGAAACACAGAAAGTGTTAAGTGTACATACAAGAGCTAGTTACATAATATGACAGTTGCAATATTCCCAATTAGAGATAAAATCAATAGATTTAATAATTTAACTCTTAAATACCATTGGAGAAGAGGAAGTTGTCTTTATTTTCCAAATGGTACCAAGACCTGCTGCCACTAAAATAAAGGAAAGGTAGAAAACAAAAAGCATTCTCTGTAGATTTCTGTAGTTTACAGGGCATTTTACATCAATTCAAAATGTAAAATGAACCATAATGTAGTTCTCAAAGTAAAGATCTTACTATGCTTCATCTGAAGTATAAATAATGTAAGCAAAGATGCATTTGCCATAATACTTAGCATATTTTCTCTCTTTACTTGTTCTCTACCAAAATAACTTCTTTTTTTTCCAAATCATTATCTTATCTCACTGCAAATTCTGTCTTTTAAGCTCGCCAGCTGTCATGGGCAAACATTTTCTTTCATCAATTACATCTTGATGTAGAATATACTCTTTCAAAATCTTCCTGTTGCTGTAAAATAAAAACAATGATGTGAACACTAAGGCAGTGGAACTAATGGCTTTTTAAGATCAGTGTCAAAGACACTACCACAGGCCATATGATTAAAAACAGTAATTCAAAGGATAGGAGACCTGGAGACAGGTCTGCACAAGAAGCAGCAATGGAGCTGAACCAGCACAGCAGCGTTGGGAATCATTGGGCAAGGACATCTAACTGAACAGTGCTATGTAAACCACTAAACAGCATTGGGTTTGACACATGAATGTCACCATTTAATATACACAGCAATCCTCAGCATTAAAAATCTGCTGCTGCAGCAAAGACAGGTATTTTTCAGTGGCGCAACTTGCATGGCAGGAATAATTGTGTAAGGCTAATAAAAGTGATGCAATCAATTTGCAATCGTGCTTTCCTGTAAACTCACTTTTAACTTTTCATTTAGTAAATACAGGCATTATATCCAAAAAGAGTATGTCTCCTTCTGTAGACACAACTGACAAGTTCCATGTGCAATATGCTTCCAAAACAAACACGACTCAATACTCTTGGGTCAGTAACTCATACAAATGATGAACATTTTTTGGTAATGTCCCTAAAGTGTATCTTAGAGAAAGTAGCAATTCATATCCTGGAAAAACATAATTAAATTTGAGTTCATAAAAATCTATATTCTGTATGACAATAGCATCTTCTTGTAGGATACACCTGCTTACTCAAACTAGTTGATTACATCGCATCAGTACACTAAAGCAAATTTGTTTTATTAAAAAGCAACACACTTTTTAAAATCTATGGATTTACCAGATCTAATGTTTGTCTTTCTGACATTGCACTTGGGTATGACAGCCTTAAGTACCTGCACACAAATGGAAAACCTTCTTCTGAGTAACTCTAGATTGTTGTGCTAAGCTTTTGCAGTACAACTGCTGGTATTTACGAAGCATCGTGGCAGCAGTAGGTGTAGTTATCAGAAACTTAATAGAAATAGAATTTTCATCTACTCAAAGTGACAGGCAGAAGGAAGTTCAAATGTGAAAAAAATAGGGAAAATGCAAAAGTCATTCAGGGTCAGTACTGTGACAGTTACTTGCAACTATCACAAGTAACTATCACAACTTGCAACTATCACAAGCAAAACAGAAACAAAATATGTGATTTGAGGAACTTACAAAAGGCCCTTTTTGTTTAATTTGACAGTGATGGAATCACAGATGTAAGTTCACAGTTGGCACAATGTGAAGTGTATTTTCACGTAGGCCATTCACAGAGATCTCAGCAGAAGTTACCAGTTAATACGCTGTTATCAGTTAATATACTGTATTTAAAATGGAAACCATTTCATGCTGATCTATGGCACAATATATTTGGCTTCTGAAATGCTGAGAACAGGCTGTAAAAGGCTGTTAAAAAATATCAAAAGGGTATGTTAGGGAAGTGAACAATCAGAAGAGTAACAAGTGCTACTTACAAACCTGTGCTGAAAGTCGTGTGTATTAAAGGTGTCTGCCTATCAGACTGCCAGATGAACACTACTTGTTTGAAGGTAAAAAATTAAAATAAAATAAAATCCCACAATTACTCAATACTGTCATATAACAGAGTCAGGAAAAGCATTTACAATTCATGGATGAATAGCTGAGCCATTTGAAAACTGGATAAATTATAAAATAGTGTGTTAAGTGCTTGTTGACTGGATATGCTCTGAATAGCTCAGCAGACTAGAATTACTGAGCATTTCATTGTGTCACAAGTTTCCTCATCCAGAAAAAGCACAATACTCAGCAATTAATTAAGGACTTTATAAGGACTTCTGGAGATCAAGATTTAATAAGGTACTGCAGAAGAAAGTACCCAATGATCAATTTTTCAAACTCAAAAGAATGCAAAGCCCCTGCTTCATTTCTGTTTGAACTGGCTTGCTCCAGAGCAAGTCAGCAACATTGAATGTGATTGCTAGAAGATCAACGAGCTGTTTCTTGCCCCATTCCTAAGGTTACGCATTTTCTGAGACTCATTTTTTTTTCTTTTCCTTGTGGGATTGATCTGCACTGCTGAAGTCAGTGAATGCGTATGCTGACTTGGACATAATGTTGAGAAATTACTCTTTTCTCCACTGAAATCACTTGTGAGAAGAATTGCAAGAGCCGTTTATCACACAGTATCAAAACCCAGTTTGAGTAAGAAATCATGGACTGCCTCACAATACTGGAAGCCATCCACAGGGCTTACTTAGTGTGACCTTCAGAAAACAGCTTTAGAGGTTGAAGGGTTTGGGGAAGGTTTTTAAATACAAAAGATTTTACACACATTTAAATTATACGTAATTATATGATGTTTTATATCTGCATATACACATATGTGCACACATGCACAGAGCAGTCCTCTCCATGCTAGAAAATCTAGACTGTTGTCTCTACTAGACCTTGAAAAAGTTGTGAAACACGATCATGCTAGGCAGTAGTTTTTCGCAGCTGCAGTGTAGTTTGTTAGCTACATAGGCACTAAGGCTCATGCTCGCTCTCCAAGGGATAAACCCACCAGAAAAAGAAAAGAAACTATGTAACAGCCACAGGGTAAAAACAAGCACTACAAGAGTATCATCCTGAATGAGGAAGGGTTTGCATCTGTGCACAATGGCTTTCAATCGTCTGGAAAGATGATCTGCTGAAAAATGCAGAAACGTTCATCCCATGGCTCATGTGAAAATAAGCAACCTAACTGACAGTACTGCACACTTTTGTAGCTATGCTGCTGTTACAGTTCATTAAATATTACTGTGAAGAATCATTTGGGGGGTGAGGTGGAGGGGATAGACTACCATTTTTTCCAACCCCTTTTTTTACCCCTCCAGATGCTGAAATCTTTCCAAAAGAAGTAATGCAAGACATACTGCATCTAAAGTCTATATAGATGTCATATTCACTGACTCAGAACATCTTTGGGGCTTAGTTTTGGAGTTGAGATGTTACTTCACGACCAAGGGGCAGATGGCATCAGCTGGGGATGGGTTTGTGGGCACACTGGTGCCACACAATGCAGAAACAGAGACTGTAGTACCCACTGCAGCTGGGAGAAGCTCACATTAATAGCCCTTCTCCCTTCGTGACCACGTTCTCTAAAACTCAGGCTCTTAAGTTACATCATCATTTTACATTTCAGCCTTAGGTCCACTTAGCTCAACTGAGAGAAGGCCATAATGCAAAACTGCATTTGAGCTGCACACAACAGAACTGGCAGCTGTTAAATGTGCTTCTTGGATGTGATAGTTTCTCCTCTGAGACAGCTCAACCACCTACAATTAAAATCACCATTATGCACGATGAGAGGCTGGTGCATGTAGGTGTTCATACAGAGCTCAGGTATGGCATAATGTCTGTGTGGGAACATAACACAAGAACTATGACGCTCTCAAGTGTCACTCTCATCTGGGATGTCAAAAAACACATATTCCATACTAACTGTCATTTAGTCTTGTGTGTTTGCTGAGCAGTGCTTTTATGTTTCTGTAATATAGGCCTGTGAAACTCCAGGCCTTACAACATGCTCAGATTCCAGCTCTGGCAGGAGGAAGATCAAAAGACTACTCTCCCCAGATAAACAGGAGAGAAGAGTAGCAGATCACTCTAATGCTTTCTAGCAAGGGCCGAGTGAGCTCCGGGGTGCCTGCATTGCCAGTTGTGCATCCTTTGCTCGGGTGCTATTTTGCAATTGTCCTGCACTGTANTAAAGTCTATATAGATGTCATATTAACTGACTGAGAACCTCTTTGGGGCTTAGTTTTGAAGTGGAGATGTTACTTCATGACCAAGGGGCAGATGGCATCAGTTGGGGATGGGTTTGTGGGCACACTGGTGCCACACAATGCAGAAACAGAGACTGTAGTACCCACTGCAGCTGGGAGAAGCTCACATTAATAGCCCTTCTCCCTTCGTGACCACGTTCTCTAAAACTCAGGCTCTTAAGTTACATCATCATTTTACATTTCAGCCTTAGGTCCACTTAGCTCAACTGAGAGAAGGCCATAATGCAAAACTGCATTTGAGCTGCACACAACAGAACTGGCAGCTGTTAAATGTGCTTCTTGGATGTGATAGTTTCTCCTCTGAGACAGCTCAACCACCTACAATTAAAATCACCATTATGCACGATGAGAGGCTGGTGCATGTAGGTGTTCATACAGAGCTCAGGTATGGCATAATGTCTGTGTGGGAACATAACACAAGAACTATGACGCTCTCAAGTGTCACTCTCATCTGGGATGTCAAAAAACACATATTCCATACTAACTGTCATTTAGTCTTGTGTGTTTGCTGAGCAGTGCTTTTATGTTTCTGTAATATAGGCCTGTGAAACTCCAGGCCTTACAACATGCTCAGATTCCAGCTCTGGCAGGAGGAAGATCAAAAGACTACTCTCCCCAGATAAACAGGAGAGAAGAGTAGCAGATCACTCTAATGCTTTCTAGCAAGGGCCGAGTGAGCTCCGGGGTGCCTGCATTGCCAGTTGTGCATCCTTTGCTCGGGTGCTATTTTGCAATTGCCCTGCACTGTAAGGTAACAGGAATAAATTTATTCTTTTCATTTTATCTGCAGTTTTGTGGTTGTTCATGAACTTTGCTTGTGTTTGGCTAAAACAGGCAGGTACAAAGCGAAGGTAAGCATGGAAACAAGGCAATTTGACAAGAAAGTGTCAATGCATACAATCATAGAATCATTTGGTTGGAAAAGACCAGATCATCAAGTCCAACCATACCTGTCCACTATTAAATCATATCACTGAGCAACTTATCTACCCATTTTTTAAATACCTCCAGGGATGGTGACTAAACCAGCTCCCCGAGCAGTTTGTTCCAGCATGTGATAACTGTTTCAGTGAATTATTTTTTCCTGACATCTGAACCTCCCTTGGTGCAACCTGAGGCTGTTTCCTCCCATCTTACCACTTGTTACTTTAGACAAAAGAACGGCACCCACCTCGCTACAACCTCCTTTCAGGTAGCTGTAGACAGTGATAAGGTCTCCCCTCAGCCTCATTTTCAATATGCTAAATGTTCTGCATTGAAGAGAGTTAGGTGATTTTAAACACAGCTTCAAGTGAATCTCCATTAAGCTTTTGTCCTTGGTTACTGTCCTAACTGGAGAAGGCAAGAGAGCTCTACTGCCAGGTACACAGAGGGGATGCAACCACCATGCTACAGAAGGATACAAGGAGAAACCCTGTGTTCAAACACATAGAAAGAAACTGCCAGCCTGAGGGCTACCACCTCAGCAGCAGGCATCCAGCAAGCAGTCTGTTCCCTGGAGAGCAGCCCCGCAGAGGACTTGGGATGCTAAATGAAAAGAAGCTAGAAATGAGCCAGCAGTGTGCGCTCCCAGCCCACAAGGCCAACCATATCCTTGGCTGCATCAAGGAAGCATGGCCAGCAGGTGAGGGAGGGGATTCTGCCCCTCTACTCAGATCTTGTGAGACCTCATCTAGAGTATTGTGTCCAGTTCTGCAATCCCCAAGATAAGAAAGATATGAAGCTGTTGGAATGGGTCCAGAAGAGGCCTATGAGGATGATCAGGGGCTGGAGCAACTTCCATATGGGGACAGGCTGAGAGAGTTGAGCTCGTTCAGCCTGGAGAAAAGGTTCTGAGGAGATCATAAAGCGACTTTCCAGTACCTGAAAGGGGCTATGAGAAACCTGGGGAGGGACTGTTTACAAAGGGTTGTAGTGACAGGATGGCTATGAATGGGAGGGGAGAAGATTTAGACTAGACATGAAAAAGAATTTCTTCACGATGAGAGCGGTGAGGCACTGGCACAGGTTGTCCAGGGGAGCTGTGGCTGCCCCATCCCTGGAGGTGATCAAGGCCAGGTTGGAAGGTGCCCTGGGCAGGCTGCTCTGGCGGGCCGTGTCCCTGGGGGGTGGGACTGGATGGGCTCTGGGGTCCCCCCGAAGGCGGGACTGAGTGGGATGGGGGCGCGGCAACGGGCTCGCGCGGGAGGGGCGCGAGGGGCGGCGGTCACGGCTGCGCATGCGCGCTGCTCCCTTCCCCCCTCCCCTCCATTACCTGCGAGCCGCCTGGCGCTGCCGCTTTCTTCTTCTTGGCGGGGCCGCTGCCGGTGCCCGGGCTGGCCGGACGCTTCTTGCTACGGGATGGGGCGCCGGCTGGGGAGGAAGACGAAGAAGAAGATGCCGACGCGGGGATCAGACTCGCCATGTCTCTCTTCCCCCCCGCCTTTCCCCCCCCAGGCCCACAACCCGCGTCCCGCGCTGAGCTCGCGGGCGGAAGCGAGGCCCAGCTTTCTCCCACCCCCCGATTCGCCGCACCGCGCACGCGCAGGGCGGGCACGCGCGCTCCTCGTTGTGTTGGCCGTGAGCGGGGCTGGATGTGGGGGGTGCTCTCCTGCCCCTCAAAGGCAAAGCCGAGCATGATAGCGGGCGCCGAACCTCCGCAGCAGCAAGAAATGTGGCTGTTGTGAAGTTCGTAATACCTCTGAAGTTAGCCCTTCGGAAAGTGATAGGCTGTGGGTAAGGCTTCTGGGAAAATTGGTACGTGTGCGTGCCAAGTGGGAAATAATGTCCTGTGGCCAGTTCTTTCTTTAGAAAACGTTGAGTTTGGTGACCGTGGGAGGTAGTAAGTGTGCGAGGCTGCACGGTTGGTGAATGAGAAGCTCAGCATGAGCTGGCAATGTGCACTCGTACCCCAGAAGGCCAACTGTACCTTGGGCTGCATCAAAAGAAGCCTGGCCAGCAGGTGAGGTAGATGGTTCTGCCCCTCTACTCTGCTCTTGTGATACCTCATCTGGAGTATCATGTCCAGTTCTGGAATCCCCAACATAAGAAAGATATGGAACTGTTGGAGCAGATCCAGAGTTGTGCTATGAAGATGATCATAGAATGCTTCAGGGCAGAGGGGACTTTAAAGATCATTCAGTTCCAAACTCCCTACCATGGGCAGAGACATCTCCCACTAGATCAGGCTGCTGAGAGGAGTGGAGCAGCTCTGCTACATGGATGATCCGAGAGGCTTGAAGTTGTTCAGCCCAGAAAAGAGAAGGGTCCAGGGAGACCTTATGTGGCCTTCCAGTACCTGAAGAAAGTGTACAAGAAAGCTGGGGAGGGACATTTACAAGAGCATGTAGTGATAGGATGAGGGAGAATGGCTTTAAATTGGAGAGGTGAGAATTTTGATTAGACATGGGGAAGATATTCTTCATGATGAGGATGGTGAAGCACTAGAATGGGTTGCTCAGGGCAGTTGTGGATCCCCCTGCCGAGAAGTATTCAAGACAAGGTTGGATGGGTCCTTGGGCAGTCTGGTCTATTAGGTTGTCTCCCTGCCCGTGGCAGGGTGGTTGGAACTAGGTGGTCTTTAAGCTTCCTTCCAATCCATACTATTCTATGATTCTGTGATCATGTCTTGTGTTAAGATCTGTGCTGAACAGACGTGTCTTCAATCATCTCTCTTTGCAGCCTTTTTCTATCTCAAATGCAAGGTCAGCCAGAGTGCCAGCACCAAAGCTCCAAATTAGCAAGAGGTTTGGCCTTGTGAAGTTCATAATAACATGAAAAATTAGTCCTTTGAAAGTAATAGAATATGCATAAAATTTCTGGGAATATTTATTTGTATGCATGTAAGTGGGAAATATGTTCTGTAACCAGCTTTTGTCTCACTGTACAGGGGACATACGAGATAGAAGGGATGTTTTACAAGGGAATGTAGTGATAGGATGAGAGGGAATGGCTTTAAGTTGGAGGGGAGAAGATTTAGACTAGATCTTAGGAAGAAATTCTTCACAGTGAGGGTGGTGAGGCATTGGCACAGGTTGCCCTGGGAAGTTGTGGATGCCCCATCCCTGGAGGTGTTCAAGACCAGGTTGGATAGGGCCTTGGGCAGCCTGATCTGGTGGGACATGTCCCTGCTCGTGCCAAGGGGAGTGGAACTAGATGATCTTTAAGGTCCTTTCCAACTCAGACTATTCAATTATTCTATTTTGCCCAGGCCTGATTAAAGGATGCTTGCTTTCTAGAACTCCAAATGTGTCTTGGAGCATTTATTTGCTGGCACTTTTGTTATCAGTGTGACTGCTGCTTGCCCTTTCACCCCCCGGCCAAGCTCTGTCAGGGAGGCTGTAAGTGAGTGGGTATGTTGGTCACAGCAGGTTTGGCCCCAACTTGTGAGAGTTTCCACTGCAGGCAGGCAAGCCTGATGCTTTTGCAGCTGGGGCAAAGCTCATAGGAAGTAGCCTACCTCCTTGTTGCTTCCGCTGGGGGAAGGGGTGGGCGGGAGGTGTGTGTCTGTCCGCACTTCTGCTCCCTTCTTGGAGGCCTGGCGGTTGTGGCAGAGCCAGCCAGGGGGGTGGCTGTGACTCACCTTGCCTGGCTGCGTGGCCTCAGGCTTGGCCTGGCCCCAGCATGTGTGGGAGGTTACAAAATGTGGCAGTCTTTGGGTTTGCTAACTATAGGAGGTAGTAAGAGCAAGGCTGCACGCTTGGTGAATGAGAAGCTCAGCATGAACCAGCAGTGTGCACTGGCAGCCCAGAAGGCCAACCATTTCCTCATCTGCATCAAAAGAAGCATGGCCAGCAGATAGAGGGAAGTGATTCTGCTCCTCTGCTCTGCTCTTGTGAGGCCCCACCTGGAGCATTGTGTCCAGTTCTGGAATGTATCCAACATAAGGATATGGAGCTGTTGGAACGGCTCCACAGGAAGGTTATGAAGGTGACCATAGAATGGTTTGGGTTGGAAGGGACCTTAAAGATCAACCAGTTCCAAGCCCCCTACCATGGGCAGAGACACCTCCCCCTAGATCAGGCTGCTCAGAGTGGAGCAGCTCTGCTATGAGGATGGTCTGAGAGAGTTGAGGTTGTTCAGCCCAGAGAAGAGAAGGCTCCAGGGAGACCTTATAAACGACCTTCCAGTAGCTGAAGGGGGCATACAAGAAAGCTGGAGAAGGACTTTTTACAAGGCCATGTAGGGTCAGGATGAGGGGGAATGGTTTTAAATTGGAAGGGGGGAGATTTAGATTAGACATTGGGAAGATATTCCTCATGATGAGGATGGTGTGGGACTGGAACAAATTGCCCAGATCAGTTGTGGATCCTTCTTCCCTTGAAGTGTTTAAGACCAGGTTGGACGTGGCCTTGAGCAGCCTGGTCCAGTGGGATGCATCCCTGCCATTGGCAAGGGGGTTGGAACTAGATGGTCTTTAAGGTCTCTTCCAACCTAAACCATTCTATGATTCTAGGAAAACCAGACATACCCTGGCCTGCATCAGAAGTGTACCTAGCAGGCCAAGGTAGGTGATTCCAATCCTCTTTTCTGCTCTCATGAGACCTCACCTGGAGTTGTGCATTCTGTTCTGTAGTCCTCAACACAAGAAAGACAGATCTGTTGGAGCAAGTCTAGAGGAGGGTCATGAAGATGATCAGAAGGCTAGAACACCGACTATGTGAGGACCGGCTGAGAGAGATGGAGTTTTTCAGCCTAGAGAAGAGAAAATTCCAGGGAGACCTTGTAGAAGCCTTCCAGTACTTAAAGGGAGCCTACAAGAAAGCTGGGGAGTTGTTCTTTATCAGGGCATGTAGTGACAGGACAAGGGGGAATGGTTATAAGCAGAAAGAGTAGATATTTGGATTTAATATTAGGAAGATATTTTTTCCTGTGAGGGTGGTGAGGCACACGAGCAGGTTGTTTAGAGAAGTTATGGATGTATCATCCCGGGAGGTGTTCAGGGCCAGGTTGGATGAGGCTTTGAGCAACCTGATCTAGCAGACGATTTCCCTATGGCAGAGGACTGGAACAAGCTGATCTTTAAGGTCCCTCCCAACCTAACCCATTCTGTGAAGGCTGGAAAGGATGTTGCTGAGTCCCGTATACCACAGAGGCTTTTGAGTCCTGTGGTGTGCAGTCATTCAAAAGCTGTTAGACTCAACTGAATACAAGCTGTAATTTGAGAGTTGGGGGGGACTGTACTCGTGCACAGTGTGAGCACTGGAGGACAGTGCTTTGTTTGCAGGCAGTTGTTGTCTTAAGCCTTCCCCAAGTGAGGTAAAGTTTATGCAAAATGCTTTCACACCATGAGAAGTGTGTCAGATTCTCAAATGTGTCAGCTTTTTCCAGTTGGCTAGATAAAACATGCAGCTGGTTTTAATTGTGTCCTTCTGCTCTAAGATCATGAGATTTGAGGAGCCTACTGATAAGTATTCTGTATTATTGTCCACACTTAAACTATATAGTCTTTTAAAATGTGAGTTGCAGGTCCTTACAGTTGTCATTAAAGCTTTCAGAATATGATTACAGGCAACTGATAGTGAATGTCTTTCTGGGTAATTTGTAAACTTACAGATTTGGTTGCTTTCACCCTGTTTTAACACGGCTAGGACACCAGCCCAGCAATTTTTTCTCTTGTTGGAATCTGAAGTAATTTTGCTCTGGAGAAACATATCAGAATAGATTTGTGATTATTCGGACTGTTCTCCAATGTGTTTTCACAGTCCTCTTTCTGTCTGTGCTGTTTCATACCCTATGCCAGGGAACTGTTTGGTGATGATATGGGATTGCAGACAGTTCTCAAGTTGCTTGATGGCTGATAAAAGTGTTTTTAGCTTCTTTATGCTTGCATGCACCTGCATTCAATATCCTGTTCAACTTATTACCCTATGTGTTTGAGCTACCCTCATACAATACCTGACTATTAGGTTTCTAGCTGCAGTTGTAAGAAATCCTGCCCCAGTGTGTGCCTTGTGGAGGGGCAGAGGTCCAAGAAGTTGATATTCAGGCATAAAAATTAGGTCACATTTATAGATGGTGCTGTAATGAGGACTGAGCTTGGTCACAGTAGGGGTGCCAGGCAGTGCTGTGTAAAACAAATGCTTTGAAGGTGGCCTGAAAGAGAGTTGAGGACAAAAGCCTGGACTTCCAGGCTGTGTTCCAGGCACCTGTGTATGTAATAGAAAAGCAGGACAAAATTTGCTTTCCAGGGCCATAAGCAAGGCCTTGTACAAACATTCAAGCCCCATCTTTTCCTTCCCGGCTGTAGTTGGTGTCTTTCTGTCTGAGCATGCAGGCTGCCAGCAGCACTGCAGAGCAGACTGGTAAACATGATTGCATTTGCCCTTAGTGATTGTTTTAGGCTGATGCATGCTACGTGGTATGCATTTTTTCTGACTGTGGTGTGACCCAAGTTTGAAAGTAGCAGGGGCACTGAGAGTTACAGGGGAGTCGTGTCCCCTGACAAAGCCAAATCTGCTTTGCTGTGTGCTCAAAGCGTTTTTCTTGTCTTAGTCAGCCTTTTTTTTTCCATTCCCAGGGCTGGGTCCCATCTCTTTCCCACGCACACACTGTGTGCTCAGTCCTCATGCCCAATTAAAAAGAAAGCATACCTTATCACAGCAATGTTTTTCATGAAAAGGAGCATCTTTAATGCTGCTGCAGAGTAGATGTTGCATGTGAATCTTGCAGAGAATTAATGTGCTGCATCAGTGAAAGTGTTTAAGTAGCACTTAGCTGAACATTTTCTTACCTGTACCCATTTTTATCAATTGGTTTACTAAAAACAAAATCAGAAGGCCCATGTGTACTGCAGCAATATTAAGTACCATGCAATTTTACATGGTACCAAATGCTTTAGAATCCTAGAAGGCTCATAACTCATTGGAAAAAAAAAAGCAATAATGGCAATATAAATGTTGATAGTGTCCACAGGGGATGAATAATAGAATTAGGGATTTGGGAAGGGCTGCACAGTTGCAAGGCTGCCTTTTCCCCACTCCCTGAGGGGCTGTTCACACCCAGCCCTGCTGAAAATTAAGGAGTGATGTTCTGGTGAATAAGTGCAATATGTATCTTGATAGGTTCCTGCTACATACCTAAATGGGCTTTGTGGCATGGACAAGGTCTTGCCTGAAGAGGTGCAAATTGCAGTTGTTAGAGTGGCTTGATGTGACAGTGGCTCTTCCTCATGTTCATTTTGAACTTTGCTGGAGGTGAACACCCTTTTCCCTCTCACTTCCCTCTCATGCTGCCTTGCTAGTAAGAAAATTAAATACATCTCAGCAGTAATTCTGCATGCTCTTCAATGGGAGCAGTCATTCTCGTACCTGTTAGTCTTAGTGAAGTGGAAAAGGAGGATGGCTTACCATTATGAGCATCAGTAATGTGTATCTGGAGGTGCAGGGACAGCTGATGAAGATTCATAGGCAGGAGCAATTGGGGCAGCTTATGCTTTGTCAGAGTTGGTCCCTGTCCCAGCCCCGGGAGCAGCATCCTAGCAAGGAGAGGGTTGGGCAGGTTCCATTCCTACTGGTCCAGACGAACTGGCCCAGCAAAGCAGCTGATTGCGGTGGGACGCCAGGCAACTGCTATCTTCAGGCTTTGTGGGAGCAAATGCCTTGGATGCTTTCAGACCAAATACATCGGTACAGTTCTGCTCCATCAAAAGGAAAAGGGCAGTCTCCACAACTGTGAATGGATTCTGTTCCAAACTTTGAAATGCCCTCTCTCTCTCAGTACTTTGAATCCCACCTGGCTGTTTAGCTTTCAATATTCCTGCTATTCTTACTTCTGCACTGCCAGAAAAATGAGAGGGATTAAAAATGAAATTGTCTGTGACTTCACTCATTGACCATATTGTAGTTTATAAAATTGTTAGGTATCTAAAATGGTGCAGTAGAATATACATTATCCCACTGCATGCCACTGAGTTAAATTATTACATAACCTCTTTCTGCACTTATTTTCATGTCTAGAAAGCAGGGATAACTTTTTGCTAGATGGTAGTTTGAACTCGGTGGATGAAGTTGTAGCAGTAGAAAAATATAAGTAATGATGGTTATATAGTTATATGTATTACTACAATTTCCTGGCAACAATATAAGAAAATATAGCACAAATTGCATCTGTGGAGTGCTGCGAAAGATGGATAAATTAACAGAAAAGTTGTCTAAGTATTAAACTCTATAAAAAAACTTAAGTTTTACTTAAAAAAAAATTTAGTTGTGTATGTGTCTGCTGCATGTCATTTCCATTTTTATAGAGGCTCTGGAAAAAGAAAAGATTGAAGTTCTTAGCTTCATTACTCTGTCAGGTGAAAAGCAATGGATTCCTGTAGGGTAGCTTGTGAAGTCTGGTGGCATTTTGTACATTATTCTTTAAAAGTGCTTGGAGGCTTTGATGACTTTTCAGAGCCTACAGTGCGAACTCTTGTGATTTGCATTTGTTCCCTGCAATTTGCAGCTGCAGGCACTGCGCTAGCTTTGTTTAAATATAATGCTGAATGCCTTTAAAATAGGTATTTGAACTTTGGATTAAGGAGACTACTTTTGTAATATTAAAGGCCTTTTTACTGCACACATCAAATATCTAACTTCCAATGCAATCTTCCTGTTAGAAGTTTTGAAAAAGCCATTTCTGTATTCTTCATAACACAAAAAGAGAAGCAGGGTCTGTAGAAATGCCTTTTGTGTCATGTTCCTAGTAGCCTTTCCTTCTCAAAGTTTATTTTAAAATGTGATGAATTTGACACATCAGAAATGAGCAGTAAGAGAAGAGTCAAAGTGTCATTCTGTTTGCATTTTAGCTGTACTTTAATTGATTTTCTTTGCTACTAACTCAGTAAAGTTATGTAGGCAGGACACTTTGTGTTTATCAGTGTTGCTACCTGAGATGTGTACTTCTGACCAAAAGTTGTACATGCTGTGCCTGGCAAGTTTAACCAAAATACTGTGTGGGCAAGAGAAGTCTAACCAAAAGCTTAAGTTAAATACAGATTTCACTGTGGTAAAATACAGATCTACACTGGGAAAAAATTATGACATGTAGTATTTGACTTTGATTTTAAACATTAATCTCTCTGCATACGCTGTGAAAGGAAGAAACTTGCCATTGTGTAGTTAATGGAACCCTGCATTCTAGCTATGCTAGGTAATTATTCATTATGCTATATTAAACATGTTTACCCACTGTCTCAAAAATTTGTGAATTAATATATCATATTAGATTTAATCTTACCATTTTGAGAGTGAATATGGGTTAAGAACTTGGCTGTTTAGTTTGCATTCAGATACTGATAAATGGTTTCTGCAGTTATTCGTGTGAATAAGTTCTTGATTTCTTGAATGCTCAGCTGAGAAAGATAAAACTGTCATGATAATAATTTGCATAATCTTTAATGCAGTAACCACCTTGAAAATGCTGTAGGTTTGTAGACTGAAAAAAATGTGGATTAGCTGAATAAGTAAGTTGATTTATGAACACAAAATCTTGTTGGGATGCCAAATAGTTTGTGAGCAATCTGGAGATTGAGCATGGTCGTATAATTAATTTATTAGTAATTCTAAATAAAGAATAAATTTGTAGAAATAAAAATGTCCCATTTAATTCATTAACAGAACAGGAGTTGAAGTCACTGAATAAAGTGCTCACATAGATTAGTTTACACATCTCTGCTTGTTAAAGCAAGTCTTCTAGTGCTGTAGCACTTTCAGTTTGTGAACAATTTTGCATTTGTTTGTAGATTAGGGCTGTTGTATTTTTATTGCAATTAGGATATAAGATTAAGTAAGTTAATATTACTGGCAGTATCTCTAAGTGTTAATGGGCCATCTGTGAGTGTTATCTGCTTTCCTCGCTGTTATTTTCTCAATGCAAAAAAAAGAACAAAAGATGGAGATACAAGCTGCAACCAATATGTGACTTCTGCTTTGATAACATCTTGACTTAGGTGGTTGTTTGTCAGTATCACTTTTTTTTTTTCAAAAGCAAACTAGGAATTCAGGTGCTATATGAACCACTCCTGTGGGTACAGAATTAGTCAGACTAACACCCAGTGTCTTAGCCAAGGTCTGAGAGACTCTGCTGAGTTGCTACTGTGCAAAACAGATGATGGGACAGAAAGAACCAACCCTCTAACTAAGTTTGCAGATGATACTAAACCAAGAGGAGAGTGTAGTTGAAGAGGAGAATCCAAATTTAGAGAAAAGGTAGTTTGTTTGTTTGTTTTAATATATATATACATATATGTATACATAAATCATCACAGACAAGCACAAGTTCATACTTTATTTTTACAACCAGATTTCCCAGGGTGAGCTGACAATGTGCACTCGTACCCCAGAAGGCAAACTGTACCTTGGGCTGCATCAAAAGAAGCCTGGCCAGCAGGTGAGGTAGATGGTTCTGCCCCTCTACTCTGCTCTTGTGATACCTCATCTGGAGTAGCATGTCCAGTTCTGGAATCCCCAACATAAGAAAGATATGGAACTGTTGGAGCAGATCCAGAGTTGTGCTGTGAAGATGATCATAGAATGCTTTAGGTCAGAGGGGACTTTAAAGATCATTCACTGTCAGTTCACCCTGGGAAATCTTTAGGGACTATGTGAGGTGACCAAGAGAAACAGATTGAAACTGCTTAGCATCAGTGTAATTTTTGTGAAATCCAACAAGAGATCATCTCATTTTGGGTAAAGTGCTCTATAAGACAGAAAAAAAATGAAAATGATTGGAACAATATAAATCACTGACTGGGGTAAAAATGAGTGGATAGCAGTTGCAATAGAAGGCATCGCAGAGCCTGGGTGAATTACGAGCTGGATATGAACCAGCAGTATTGCAGTGCCTTGAACCATAAACGTCACAGGAGCAGGAAGCCTGCAAGGCACATGCTGTAATCCTCTCACTTGTCAGAGCTTTGGTTAGGCTCAATTTGAATGCTATGTCTAGCTTTGGGCATTACAGTTCTGGACTCTTTCCAAATCTTTCCTGTCTTTCTTGAAGAGAATAAGAGGATGCTCTGAGATCTAGGAAGTGCGATCTGTGAAGAGTGATTGAGATTTTGGGTTACATGTGTGGCATGAGGATGAGAAGGGGGCTAGAGGAGATTTCTGCAGAAAAGGAAGAACTGTTTTCTGTGCCTGTAGGAGATTAGCTCTATTTATTGAGCAGTACAGGCCATTATTTATACACTCACCGTATTCCACACTTGGGGTTTTTTTGGTACTAGTAATGACTCTCCTCAGTTAATCTGTTCTGTTACTCTCTGTGATACTCTCAAGTGGGTAGTATGTAGAGGAACTGGGGGGGGAGGGAAATGTTTGTTTATTTTCTTTCAGTGATAATTTGACTGCAATTTGAGAGGGCTTGTGTTTTCTTTCTGCATTTTGGTAGATAAGTCCAAGGGTATAAAAGGCCACTGCAAGCCAGGAGGAACTGTCTCTCTCCATGTCTGTAACAA
Source organism: Piaya cayana (assembly GCA_013389865.1). Lineage (NCBI taxonomy): Eukaryota > Metazoa > Chordata > Aves > Cuculiformes > Coccyzidae > Piaya > Piaya cayana. The sequence continues at coordinate 172,446 of WAAB01017428.1, read as the reverse complement.
TGAAGAAATGAAGGGATTAACTTTGCAGCAAGGAAGATTCAGGTTATATTACAAAGAGCTTTTTTCAGAGGAGGCCAGCTTTGCACTGGAATAGCTCACTTTTGAAGGTCTTGAAAAACAGGTTAGACATCTGCCACAAAGGATCATGCACAGCTGATTGTGCCAAGAGACAGAGAAGTGGATTAGATGACCTCTCAAGAATTTTTCAGGTTCTGTTTTCTGTGATTCCGTAAATTCCATCGTTATTTGTAAAAGGCATGTGCTTTCACACAGAGAAATGAGAATGTGAGGCTGACTGTACGGGGCCAGACTGCTTAGCCCAGTATGCCATCCTCTGTGGGAGCTGAAAGCAGATGTGTGAGGAAGACTGTACAAACAGGGCAATTACACAGGATGATACTTGTTCTGTAGATGTTTTCTGTGTATTTAGTAGCTCTTAGTAGATTCTAGTTACATTAATTTATCTGGTGCTGCCCTTGAATAAGATTGAGCTCTTAGTGTTCACAGTATCCCACAACCAAAAGTTTCTGCAGGTAAACCATGTGTGAAGACTGATCTCTTAGTTTCAAACCTGACTTCCTTCTAGCCTCAGTTGGTGCTTTTTGGCTCTTGCTTTTTGGAGAGACATTAGAGACTCATATATTCTATTGCCACTAAGGACTTCATAGAACTTTACCTTATTCAGTCTTAAACATCTCTGTTTCAAGACTCAAGAGTCCTAGTTTGCTAGCTATTTCTTACATGGAAGATTTTGCTTGGATTCTCCTTGTTGCCCTGTTTGGAACATTTTCGGTTTTACTGTGTGTTCTTTAGATGAAGGGAACAAGCTCTGCACAGTATTTAAGATGCACGCACTCCATAGGTTGCAAAGAGATGTTCTGTTCTGTTCTCAATTCCTTTTCCAACAATTGTTTTTCTTTTTTTCATACTGTTCCTGAGCACTAAGCTTATGGTTTCATAATCTATCTGTCATAACCTCAGGGTCTGTCTTCTGAGTAATACTAGTCAACTCATTGTATATTTGAAATTTGGACAGCTTTATTCTCCTGTGCATCTTTTAACCTTAATTTATATTGAATTTTCTGTGCTGGTTTATTGCCTAATTACTCAGTTACATAATGCCTGTATGTAGTTCTTCATTATGAGCCCTCACCTTCAGCACCCTAAATAATGAAGTGGCATCAGCAACTTTTGTCACCTTGCTACTCCCCTTTTCTAGCTTGCTTATAAATACAATGAGCAACAGAAGTCCTAGGACACATCTGTTTGAGGACTATTTACTTCCTTAACTTTTTTAGGTGATAGTATCCTATTTTTTGGCAAGTTTTGTGCAAGAACCTTCTTTTTTTTTTTTACTTTGGTAGATGCATACTTAAGCCTTCTGGAAAGCCAGATAGATTGTATCAGCTGGATTTCCACTGTCCATATGCTTGTGCATATAAAAATATCAGTGTAGTAAACAATGTGATTCTCTTTCACATGGGAAACTATCCTTTTCACCAAATATAAATTTGTTATTTTAATCACAGTGTTACTTTCCTAGTTCTGATACAGTGCTTAGAATACAACAATATCATAATCTGTGTCTTCGTGTTTGAAATACTGGAATTATAAATGGATGAATTTTACTGCTCAAAGAAAGATTTTGATGAGGAACATTAGCAGTGTGCTGTTGAGTATGTCGTATTATACAATAAAAAGATTTGTGAATACATTTAAACTTTTCAATAGGCATGATCAGTATTTAAACAAACGAGATTCCTTTTCAACACTGTTTAGTGTTACATTATTGTGGAGATTAATGACAAAAAATGAGTGTGTCAGCCTGTTAAACTGTTCTTTTTATTTCCTAATTTGTAGCTGAATAAGACTCAGCAAACATGAGTGAATGGAAAAAGAAAAGGTAGCTCCAAGTCAGGGTTGTGGTCCCCTGGTCATGTCCTTTGCTTGGAGTTTGGCAAAAGGGATGAGTTTACTTGCTTGCATTAGATGGATATGTACAAACCTCTGCAAATGAGGAACGCTGCTCATTATTTTATTATGTGAGCAAACTAAGATCCCTGCTCCTTTAATGGAGAGGAGCCCATCATTAAAGACGTAGTGCATGTTATTGTGTAATTAAAAATGGTGCATCTGAGTACTTTTCAAGGTTTTCCCTTCCCCCAATTCCTTCCTTCCTCCAACAAGCGTCTGGCATGGGGTTGTGTTGTTTCCTGTAGCAAATATTAAGGGCTGATATCAACAGAAGATATTGTTTTTATCACCTTTCATCTTTTAAGACTGAAAGCAAATGTTTTCTGAATTATTTTGATTTAAAAAAACCTCTGCAACTATCACTTAAATACCTGAAAGGTTCCAAGGAACCTGTCTTCTTCAGCTAAGGATGTGAGAATGCATGTAATTATACCTAATAATTTCACCACTGTCAGATTAGATTGATTTTTAGTCACTTTCGTGAAGATTAGATTCAACTCAGGTGCTCAAAGAGAAAGTAGGTGCATTAATCTGCAGTGACATTCTGTCTCTCCCAATTAGTGAGTTCTAAGAGATGTTAGATAATGCAAGTTTGGTGTGAAGCATTTTTGTTCTCCCATGGGCTTTAGTAAAGTTAAGGAGGTTTAGGCCTTCAGAGGCAATCATCACCAACTTAAGTTTGGACCTACAAAAAAAGCATGAGAAACTAATGGAAATATCTGTTCCTGTGTGGTATTGAAGGTTACATGCCTAGTTCTTCAAACTGCATGTGGTCAGACCATCTTTTTAGCTATTTTCAAAGCAATAGCACATTAGCATTACAGAAGTGAAGGCTAAAGTACTGCAAAATGAAGTGCAAATAAATGGCGTTACAGTGTGTACATGTCTTCTGATTTAGCAGAATTAATGCTGGCAAGGCTTTACTGTAGCTCAAAGTATATGTTTATTGCTTAATTATCTGAGTTACTGAATATGCTCATTGCATAATCTGGGGAAGCAGTAATTGAGTCCATTACTGTACATAAACAATTGCCAATTTATAGTACTTCAAATAAAAAATCTTGACTGTAAACAGATGTACAAAATCTAAAATATTGATGCTATCTTACTTTTATCATGATGAAATCTTAAGTGGTTTTCTTAATGTGTGCTCTGCTAATGCTTCTTGAAAATTGCCAATATTTTCTTTTTATTTCTTGAAGAAAGGAGTCTACTCCAATTATATTAAAATATTTTTGCCTTTTCACACTTGCCTTAAATTTTGGATGAGCTATTAATTTTGTTTGTTTGTTTAATGTTGGCATTAGCTAAGGTCAAGAAGCCAATTCTTTTTAATAACTTAAGAAGATTGGCTTTTGATTAAATTAGAGCAATATGGGATGCAATTTAAACTGATAGAGCAATGATTTTGTAGGCATGCAGTTTTCAATCTCATACTTTAAAAGATATAAGTTTGGCCTATTTCAGGAATTTTGGAATTGTCCAAAAACAAAAGAAAAACCCAACCTGATAGGAGCTCATTATTAATACCAGAAACAGTTTTGAATGCCATGGTGAGATGTACGTGTTTCCTGCAGATTATAATCCCGTGTCATTTTTAGGCCTAATACTTTGTCTTGCCAGAATGTTAACCCACCTAATCCCAAAGCAGTGGCGAGTATCTGCTTTCCTGGTTTCATCAAACTCTAACTGATGTTTTAAAACTGTACGATAGATTGGAAAGAGGGTATTTTGCTACATCTGAAACAGTCCATATAAGAAATAGATTTGTTTGGATGTGGGGGATTGTGGGGTTTTTTTTCACCTCTTCATAGATGATCATGACTTATCCAGTGCTTTAAAATATGTAAGACCAAAATATTACAAGACCAAACATCTGCATCCGCAGGGGCACCATAGGCTCATCTGAATGATTTGTGTTGGGATGAAGCATAGTCTGGGCTGATTACTCTTGGAAGCAGAGGAAAACTCTTCGTTGACCATATCAGACACCAGAATTCTTCCAGAAAAAGGAGTAACTTCAAGTATTCGAGAGGAATATGTGATTCTAAAAGTGGAATTGAGGCCTCCAATGTCTTATTTGAATTAAGTTGCAACCTGCATGAAAGATGTTGTCTTCTAACCGCCCCCTTGCTTTGGTTAGCTTGCATGTCCTAGTATTACAATATACACTATACAGCAGTGATAGATTCAACTTTAATATTTATATATGAATACAGAGAGATTCATATTTAAATGTTTATTTATGTAACTAGAAGTCACAGACATATACATATAAAAATAAACCTTCTATATACCTACATAGAAGCATGTGAATGAATGTATGTAAAAAGCAGTCCAGGGGCCTCTCCTACTGTCATTCAAGTGTTGCTATTCAGTACAGTAAGAGTGAGTACATGCCTCCCGTTATGCAGAATTATTTTCCCATTCACAAGGGACAATTCTGTATCTTATGTTGGCAAAATGAAAGTGATCTCACAAATACTTAGCCCAGAAGTGTTCATTTAATCTTGTAAGTAGTCCCACTGAAATTAATGAGTCCTTAGATGGTAAATTCTTTGGGGCTTTTATTTTCCTTTGTGCCTTATTCAGTGGTAAGCACAGTCTCCATTAGCGTTTACATTAACATCTACTGTTACTTAGAGCAAAATGCTTAGGTTTTGTCTTGAAAATGATAATTGGAACACATAGGCACAAAAACTCTGAGGCAAAAGACAACAATTAAATCAGAATTATTCCAAAATTACATTTGAATAATCTGAGTTGGCTTTGTGAAATTTCAAAAGCTACATTTTTCGAATGCTTCTGCAGGGGTTGTCTGATTTGCCCTTAATTGGAAAAAGAGTCTTACAGCTACTGGGATTTTTGAGAGAGACAGGATTGTAGACCTCAGATAGTAAACACTCCAACTTGCTAATGAACATGATAGTCAAGGTAACTGTGGCTTCTGTGTAGCTGGGAGCAAGCATAGAAAACTACAGCTTTTGTTGACTCTGATGCTGACAGCCAAAGGTATCCGACTGTTACCCATCAGGGTCCTCTGAAATCCATTCCAGTCAACAGCATTCTTCCAGCTGACTGCACCCGCTCTGGATGAGCCTTTTCTTCTGCATGCTTCCTGAATCACATGCCTAAAATAAGCTTCCTGCGGGCTGGATTTGCTCAGTAGACTTGATGTGGTCTGACTATATATTTATTAATAAGCTATACATAAAGCACAAGCTCATTTTTGATAATTGATGCATTGTTTGGTTTTGGGGATTTCCCCCCCCCTTCCCAGATGTTTTCAATCTTTAGTTTCAGAGCTGAGGACAATTCAACCTTGCCAGAAGAGAATTTCTAAACTTTATAAGTTTAGAAACTTCCTAAGCTTTTTTATATAGTTAGAACAGCATTTCTGTTCTGGTGGTGTAGAACAATGTCCCACACTCACCAGAGCTCAGTGTGAGGCTTACAGTGCATGAGCATATACCTTTAGCAGCATGCATTGGAAGAATTAATGGGTAATTGTGCAATTTTTTTCTAAATATTTTTATCTTGAGGGTTACTCTGGTATCATCTGTTTATTTTCTCTTTTGAGAAAAAAGAGGGAGGTAGGAAATGGGTGGAAGAGGGAGCAGTAGTAAATGCAAATGTAGGCAATAAAATCAAAGTACTTTATCATTGTTAGGAGAAAATTAGGTGAGATGAGTTGATTTGTGTATTGGTTTTCACTTTTAAACTCTGCTTGAAAGGCACATTATCTACTGCATTGGTTTTCATGTTAAAAAAAAAGGTATTCTGGCTCAGTATTGCTGTCAAGAACTACAATATGTCCCACCTCATTAAGTACCATCTTTTTCTTCTCCATCTGTCTAGAACAGCAGGAAAACTAGTTTTCAAATAGAAAAAATAATCAGTTTTGTACAATTCCTTTCTTCACCTCTGTTTTCATCTGAAAAAAAAAATCAATCAGATTTCCAGGGAAATGCCTGTAGAACAACAATCCTAATAAAAGCACCATTTAGATCATCAAGGCCTGTTGTTTGGGATGTAGCAAGGTAAGCAACTATGAGACCTCCCTCCACCCCCCACACCCCCCAAAAAAATACACAGGAAGACAGGAAAATCTGCCCATTTAATAGAAACATAAACTGGTTGAGTGACAGCAAAGCTAGAAGACATTTAGAAAGGGAGGCATTTCCTCCTACATTTGAATATGTGACCAAGAAGTTCTTCACTGTTTGGGTGTTGGAAGAAGTGCAGCATTTCATGCCTAAAAGGAACAATTTATGTGGATGTAAATAGACATCTGCAAGAGAAACACTCTGGAGGTTTTTTTGATTCATTACAGACAGTTCTGTTCAGGTTAAAGGGCCTGATCCTCCAATAACAAAATGCAACTTTGCCAACAAAGCAACTTGCTTAACTGAGTGGACAGTAGCAGAGTGCAGATCTGGCTTTAGTGTTGTAACCAAGAGAAAAGCAGGAAGAAAAGGCAACAGCAAAAGCATCAAAAGATTGCCTGTGTTTTCAGGTAATTGCTTTCATCACTGTTCAGCTTTTGGGAATTCCAGCATTCTTTAAGTTAAAGTGATTCTCCTGATGGGACTCGTATCAATGTCATCTTCTTATTCTTCACAGCAGTCACTCAGAGGTTCTGCAGGAAATCAGTTTTAAGCTTGTATTGTCCATCTGAAAAATGCTCAACGACTGAATAAAGGACTCTGATTAAACCTTTTGCTTTCAGAGGCCTCAGGTCGTACTGATACTGTTAAACCAGTTTGAGTAGCAATACTAAATAAATAAAGCAGCGTTAACTTCAGAACATCACACCTTTGCAAAGCCACAGAGAGTGGCCATTGGCAGAAGGTGGCTGCACACAAGGCTGAAGTCCTATGGCAAATGTTGGGGAGCAGACTCTGTTTTGCAGCTGAGGGTAATACCAGAGGATATGTAACTGAATATGTATTGTTTGCAAATAAATACAAGTTCAGGGGAAAAAAAGCAAATAAGCTAGTGTAATCTATTCCCTATGTCCTAAAATATTTATGTCTTTTATTCTATTGTAGACACAAAAAAGAGCCCCCAGTGTGTAACAATAAAAAAATTTAAAAAAGCATGCAAATCAATTGCAGACAACTGGCATCAGTTACCAATTTGCCACTAGGTGATGTTTAACAAACAGAGTAATGAAACGAATTTTCAGGGAGGATGATTTACTGTGTTCTGGACTATGCATGTGCTAAGGATGATGTCATACCCTGAAAGAATAACTATGCAGACCACAAATAGTCTTTCAGCTAGAGAGAGTTAACGCTTACTTTGCAAAGCAGGAGTTTATCTTTGAAAAAAAAATCACTCTTCTTTATTCAAAGAAGGATATTTCAAATCATAAAGCAAGTTTTACTGTTGAAACTGTGCTAAACAGTGATAGGCTATAGTGGAATGTGAGACACGTGTAGCTAGATAGGAGCGTAGCTTAATGATGAAGCACAGGAATGGGAGAGGAGACGAGACCTTTTGCACTACATCACTGACTTGCTTTGCAGCCCCAGGCAAGACCTCATTTTGCCTCTCAAAAAACGGGTAACATTACTTGCATTAGAGGATCACATGAAGTTTAGTTAGGATTTGGTCTGGGGTCTCGTAGCCTTGGTGTAAGTGTAGCTGCTTGTCTAACAAGAATGGGACTGAGGTATTTACGTCAGCAAAAGCTTTAAGAACCTCAGGTAAAGAACATGATGGATGTACACGTTTGCTTATCGGAGTCTTGTGCTAACCAAAGTGCCAGTGTTCCCAACTATTTAATAATACTCAGATCTTGTGTACATTCAGATAATTAGATGAAGAACAAGACTTTGTTTATCTGCAAAGGTGGAGTTTTAAGACAGTATTTTGCTAATGATGGGATTGTGTTTACTCTTGACTCTGATGGAGGCAGTTAGCCAAGACACTCTGGAAATGCCCTGGAATTAGTAGAGGGCAACTGGAATGCAGTTTATAAACCTGAACAGGTACTATTACCTTCCATGCTCACTGCCACACGCTGCGTCTTGCTATTAACTTCATCAGATTGACGGGTTCACTCAAAGGTTCAAAGAGAAAATCTCACATTCCTGCATCATCTTTGACTTTCTTCCATTGACTCTTTTCCATAGCAGGCTTTGAGATCCCACAGGGACTTGTGGCATTGTATTAAGCACTTTATCTAAGCCCTCTGAAATACCCTACTTAGCGAACCCTCTGCTTGCACATATCTGCTGCTCGCTTACACTGGAAAGCTCATGGACTTTCCCCTTTTGCATTATGGGAAACTGTCTCTGAAATGGCACTCTGGAGAGTTAAAACCTTTTTTTTTAGAAAAGCCTGGAGGAAAAGAAAGGCATGAAAATAAATGCATATAAAATTAAATACATGAATTTACTTCAGTGCTGCTGTGCTGGTTGTAGACTATATGCTCCAGCTTTTTCTCATCTCCTAAGTATATGGCTTATTGCTTGCAGAGTCTCTGTGCGTGTTACATTTGATGAAATAATCTTTCTGTACTGTCAACCTCTGCTAGAATTTCAGAGCCTATATCCAAAAAATAGTGATGTAGCTTATGTTTCATTTAGCGATGTAACATTGAGGTGGGGCTGAGGAAAAGGGAGGGGAAGATTCTGTGGCTGTAAAGTGTAATTGAGATGAAAACATGTTTTTTCTTCTGGATCCACAAGATTAATCTCCAAGTAGAAATATTTGCACCACATAAAGAAAGAGTTAAAAAAATCAGGCAAACCACAAGGTGAGAAGGAGTAGATAACAGGTCAGGCAGATCTTTATTCTGTCTGTTGCAAGTATTGCTGCTTTGGATGTGGCAGCTGCAGTAGCTCTAGGGCTGAAACAGCAGCAGCCAAGTACTACCTTGAGGTGCTGGATTTTTTTTTTTTCTAATCCCTTCATGCTGGTTTTGTGTTCAGCCATGGTGTGCTTGATCCCAGTGCAAGATTTAGGAATTGGGCATTAGGCATTAAAAGAACTTCAGATGGAGTGATTTTTACTCACTTTGTCTAAAATCAGCGCAACCCTGGAAGGAAGGCAGTGAATGTACTACTACCAAAGATGATCGCTACACAGCAAGACAGAAGAAAACTTGTTAGAATGCCCTTATTACTCAAATATATCCTGGGTAAAATATTTTATACTTGCATATACTTCGAGATTGTTGGGTAGAAGAATTTAAGAATAAAACCAGACCTGTAAGAATGTTAGTCAATTTCATAGTACTTGAAAACTGTTAACAAAGAAGTCTGAGTGATGTATTATTCTTTGGTTTTAGAGGAAAGCCTTTTTATATTTTGGGTAAGTTATTTGACCCTACACACATGTTGTCCTCTGCTTCCTGAAATCAAAACCCTAGGAAATGTATATGAATTCCTATGATCTGAACCAGATTATAAGGTAGAAACTGAACTAAGACAGAGTGATACTTGCCTTTTGCTTTTGCCAACAGCCTTTATGTCCACAAAGCTTACTAGCAGCAATTAAGTACTGCCAATACATTTCAATGAAACACACATTTAGGTGGAGATCTAGCAGAGGATGATCTACAGCGTTATTGGCAGGTTACAGAAAGTAAGCGAACTGCAAGTCACCTTTGTATAAAAGAGAAACTAAATCCAAGTTTGGCTGGAAGCTTAGGAGGTGCCACCATGGTTTATAGTGGGCCTTGTAATCTTTTCCTGGCTACACACTTTGGGGGTGTCAAGAAAGAGGACAAGTGGCTAGATAGACCTTTAGTCTGATCCAAATGATGCATTCCTGCAGGTGTAGCTCATTTGCAACGTCATTTAGGTAAACGGTATATGTAATTAAATCATTGAATTGCAGTGGGTGTTGACTATTTTAAAACCCTAATTGGGCAGTAAAACTGGAATCTAGATTATGGGTGGAGCCCTTTGGAAATAACCTGTGGGAATACTAATCAGTGTACACATTACTGTAGGAACCCCAAAGTAATGGGAAAACCTACCAAATACTTATTAAGGGCTTGTCCCAACTGAAAAGTAAGTAGTGTATTTTTACCACATCAGTCCACTTCCTTTACCTGCCAGTAATTTCTTCTGATGCTTGTAACTAAGAATAAATGTTCCCGCATTCTTCTACTGCTTGAGCTTCACAAGCCATATATATAATAAATAGAGCTTTTCTAACACAACTGTTTATTAAGTTCCAATCATTGCCTCCACGAGAAACCTGCTGAAGGCAAATGGACTATTCAGTTGTCACTGAAGGCATAATTTAACAATGCTGTGTACCTCTACACTGATGAATTCAGCCTTTTTTATTGTGGTTAATCTATGATGTGTGGAGCAGATGGTACCTTCTTTTTGCAGCCCTGTCTGTGGGAAGCCTGCTTCCTCTTCTGTGTAGATAAACAGAGCCTATTGATTGCAGAAGCTATCAAGGTACAAAGTTGAAGCCTTTGGATGCCATTTCAAGAGTCCCTTTTCAGAAGATACCTTCTCCTTCAAGCAATTACTTTCCAGGTAGCCTCTGGCATCCCCTGCAGAATTGCACTGTTTCATATTTGGCAAAAAATTACACTACTGACCCATTGTGTTAGCAGCAATAGTAAATAGAGAAGGATAGATGGAAGCATTTGGGTGAAAAATCTGTGACAGGCTTTTATGTGAAAACATTTAGTATCTGCTCCCACTTTAATCACTTATTGTTTTTAAGTCAGGGACAAAAACATCCTGCTGAAATAGGAACACTGGGATCCCATCTGCAGGGAAAACAAATGGTGTTAGACAGTCCTTACTATCATGTAGACGCGACAGTATATCAGACAAACGTATTAGTTGCTGGTTTTACTGTTGTTTTTAAGACTGCTTGAGCAAGGTTGCTTTAACTAGGCTTATGAACTTTCAAATGGCTACATAAAATTATATCTTGTCTTTGTTTATCCATAACATAAAGTCACTCTTGTAAAAGTAAAAGAGACTTCATGTTTCAGAGGTTTACTATACCTTTATGTTGCCCTCAGGCTGCTTCTCTTTTTCATGGGAGAAGGACTATTCTTATTTCTTCCAGAATAGGACCAGTCACTTTTACTTTGTAAAAGCTAGAGCTGTTTGTGATAAATCCCAAGTCCTTTCAGCCATGTGTATATTTGAATGAAGTGTAAAAGTAATTTTTCTTCTGCAGTTTAAACACCCACATTTTATAGTAGTGGATATTCTCACTGAATTAAATGTTTTGTAATACACTGAAACATGTTGTTGCTGTGCCAGAAATATCTGAGAAACACAGCACTCTTCTTTTTTCCTGTAACAGAACTTGAAACATGTATCAAAACAAATGATTACATATGGAATAACAACAGGCTATGTAAGAATGATGAATATGCTCCGGGTTTAATGTAAAGTGTAAAGCACTTTCATACCTGCCAAAACCTTTTAACAACATTTTGAAAACTGGTGTTTACATTTTTTTTGAAATGTTTATATCTAGAAGCAACCTCCTTCTTTGGCAAACTTGGTTTAAATCATCTTGGACCTCTGACAACCAAGCTGGTGAATAAACCAATATGCTCTGATGTTGTCCTCAAGCTTGTTTTCAGTAGGAACGTTAACAGAAGTAAAAATTAAGGACTGGAATTTGAGAAACTAGGTCCCAATGAGGAACTAGCACTCTGAAAATGCTAGCCTTTGGTGGTTTGCTCCAGTAGGCCCACTAGGAAAAGTATAGTTATCAGTCAAGGTGAATTTTAGGAATATTTAAAGAAAAAGTCAACAACAGTATTCTTTTTCACCAAACACTTTCCTTAATGGTCTTCTACAACTCCCAGCCCTTCAGTGGTGCAATATTGCAGCATAGATGGGAGTTGCACAGTTTGGCTGCTATTCAGCTGGCACATGGTACCAAATGATTCAGTAATTATTAGGCTGTCAAACTAGCATGGTATCTGTAGGGTTAGGCTTTTGCCTATCCAGTCTCACTGGTTTTCTGTCCTTAACATTCTCTGCAGATGCAGGACAGCCTCCTAGTACCAGTCCATTACATGGGAAGGAATGGGGTGAAGGAGAACTGTTCTCCCTGTTACTCCTCTCCAGCAAAGGAGGAACATGGACAAGAGATGCGTACTCTTGGGCTCAGGGAACATCCATGGGAAATGAGAGAGCTGGGACCTTTGTACCCTGGGAGATGGGGTGCTCTACCCTCTCCTCTAGGGTACTAACACAGATCCCAGTGATTCTCACCTCCAACACTTACAAGAGAGGTGAGATCAAATCAGCTGGGAGGGGTGGAATCGAGCTCAGGAAAGACAGACAGATTCTTGCTGTGTTCTCTTTTTCTTACTTGCCATTTGCCCAAAGGGGTATTTTTATTGTTATCAAGAAAAATTCACCCAGTACAGCTGCAGCTCTCTCAGAGCAAATCAGTGGTATAAGTGAGGAATACAGAGATTACCTGCTCCAGATTGCTTGGTTTGGGCAAATGAGCTTTACCCATCTTTATTCATTAGATGTCACTGGAAAAGAAGTGGACATAAAGTGCTTTGCTCTTGTCCAGGCTAGAGGGGAAAAAAAGAAGTAGCATATAATAGGTGGAAGTCTTGGATTCTGGAGTAGAAGTGGTATATGATTACCTCTCAGATGACACTCCAGTTCAGGAAAAGTGGTGAAAGCACATCTGCTAGCAAATTGCCTTTTTCGGTTATTAAGAGCAGCAAGCTGAAAAGCAGAAGAAATGAGGATATGTGGGATCCCAGCTGACCATAAGAAATCAAATCGCACTTTTTAAAAGAAAACTGATTACCAGACATATTAAGCTTTAATCTTATTTGCAGTTAGTAGCCCCAAAGAGAATGCTTTGTTGGAGACCTTCCAGGAACAGTTATTGTAGACAGCTTGTAAACCAAAAATGATGTGATGGAAATAATGCAAATACAGTTAACATTTGCTATAATAAAGTTAGTTTATGATGCCCTTTGTAACAACCTCAACAATAAATGCCATTTTTTTCATTGGCAACTAGCTCTGTTGGGACAAACACTTCCCTACAGTTGATGTGAAGGTAGTATTTACATATTTCTTTCTTTTTACAAAGCAGATTGTATCTGGAATGAAAGCATACTTCTTATTTCTAAGGTTTTCTTTTAAAAACACAATTTAAATATCGAATGAGTGTAAAATGACCTCCATTAAGGTACTGTTTGTTTGCATTTGGTTCAAATGGGAAGCTGTTTCGGATTCCTATGCAGCAAACTGCCAAAACCTGACACAGTGACCTGCTTCAGCAGGGGAACATTTTAATCCCAGTTCTGCGAGGATTCTTTGGCAAGGCTGCTCCTGGCTGTTGCTCTCAAGACGCTAAGCTATACTGCCAGCATTAATTAGGGTTACACATACCTTTTCTGTGGTATCTGGCCCCTGGTGCCTCTGTTTACCTTGCAGGTAGTCTGAGCTTGAGTTCCTCATCTGCCCTCAACCTGGCAGCTTTGGGGTTTCTCTTGGTAAGTTCACCTCTCTGCAGCTGTAGCTGGGCCACGTGGGTAGGATGGAGACCTATGCAGGCAACTGTGCCTATTAGTGCCTGATATCATACAAACAACCCCTGTGCAGTATGCTACCCAGACCTGGTATTTTTGTGGTGCTCTGGGTGGCACAGCTTGGACAAACACGAAACCAATGGAAGAAAAATCCTTCCCCATGCCCCCAGGCATTCTGCAGTATGTATGTCAGAGTAATTTGAGAGTCCTGTGCAATCAGAAGGATAGCACTAACTATAATTACAAACCATCGCAAAGATTTAAAAAATCTGTTTATTTGTTCTCATGACTTGAAGATGTATATGTTTCAAAAGATTCCTTCAATAATACTTTTTCAAAGTTGACTTAATAGTGCTCCACAATCCATAAACCCGAATCTTGATATACTTCTCTTAATACAAATGCCATAAACTTAGTCCTTAAATTATAGACTACATTTTTGAATGTACACTTGCTCCAAAATTACATCTTTTCATCTACATGGTTTAGTGAATTCATATCACTTCTTAAAGTGTCTTTGGATCTATCAAGACATCTCACACTGACTTCTTTTCATGAAATTGATAGCATTTTTGCTAAGTGAATTTCCTAGACTCAGTTGCACTGCAATAGAACAGATAATCGAGGTGTCATAAAGACATTCCATTGGAGGGATTTGGGATACATCCTACAGCACCATCGGTCATAAAGGAACAATCTCTGGAGCACATCCAGAGAAGAGCAACAAAGTTGGTGAAGGGGCTGGAGAAGAGGCCTTATGGGGAAACGGCTGAGAGAGCTGGGGTTGTTTAGCCCAGAGAAGAGGAGGCTGAGAGGAGACCTCATTGCTCTCTATAACTACCTGAGGGGAGGTTGTAGAGAGGAGGGTGATAGCCTCTTCTGCCAAGTGACAGGGGACAGGACAAGAGGAAATAGCCTCAAGCTCCACCAGGGGAGATTTAGGTTGGACATTAGGAAAATATTTTTCACAGAAAGAGTCATTGGGCACTGGAACAGGCTATGCAGGGAGGTGGTTGAGTCACCTTCCCTGAAGGTGTTTAAGGCATGGGTGGACGAGGTGCTTAGGGGCATGGTTTAGTGTTTGATAAGAATGGTTGGACTCAATGATCCTGTGGGTCTCTTCCAACCTGCTTATTCTATGATTCTATGATTCTAAGTCTTAAGCTGCTTGCATACAGTAACTGCTTGCATACAATAGATCACTCTTGCTGAAATATTTTACTGTAAATTGAAAACACAGTTTTGGCGTAGGACAGCCTGCACTTCTCATGTTATCTGCCTCTGCATAAACACACACATATTCAAACTCCAGCCTATAAATGTTGACTGAAGGCAGCTCTCTAGCTCTTGCAGCGAGGTGCTGGACCTCTGACAGGGAAGCTGCCTCTTGTAGTACACAGTCCCTGGTGAATGATACAGCTGAGCAATACAGCAAAGCTCAAACATTGAAGTTGTTTAAGCATACAAGGAATCCCATTCACAGGGAACATATGCACGAGTCCTGTGCTGTGAAAAGAATGCCTCCTTGTCCTACTGTTTATGCATTGGCTACCTTGGTATTTTTACATGCATGTTTACTCTGTCACCTGACTACAATTTTAAGCATTTTTCAAAATGTTTTTTTATTCTAAGTATTTTGAGTCAGCATTAGTCAAAGCCACTTTTAGTCTAATCCTCGGCTTACTCTGGCTAGATGTCTCCTCTCCTCAGGAATCCATCATCCACTTGTGACTCTCTCCAGTGGGGGGATGCCAGGCAGCTGGAGTCCAAATGCAACCACCATACTGCTGCCTGCACTCTCCTGTTTAAAAAACCTGTGTGTAAAATGTCTTTTTTAACACTTGCAAATGTAGGCAAGTATACAGCTGTCAAAAGATGCATACATCAAAATAAATGGAGAAACAAGATTCTATATGCTCTCTACCTAGCAAACGAAGTACTCATCCCCAACAGATCCATGGGAGCACAGAAGGATTCTGAGTTCAATGGTTTTCTCTGAAGAAAAAGTGTCCCAAATGAATGGTTAGGAAGCCTAAGTGCCTTTAAAAAAGGCCTAAGTTACTTTTGAGGGAGGCAAGAGCAAGTAGCACCTGCATATATGGCAGAGATGGTAAAAATATCAACCTTAGGCTTTGACAGAATAAAAATACCACAGGGGTAGTGGCAGCTGCCAGTGTGTGGTGGGTAAAGGACTGGAACCAGTCAGCATCTGAACAGAAAGACCTTTAAAGAGAGAATTGAATGGAAGCATCAGCAAAATTCCCCACAGAATTGTGGGGGCATCAGTATTACAGTGCTCAGCACTCACCTAACTTTGTCTGCATACCGCCTCCCCCCCCATTTAAATTCTATTTAGAATACAGAGTTTCTGCCAAGAAACTTGTTAAATATGTTTATAATGAGCACAGCAAGGGTTTTGGGTTCTGTAAACAAATACTTCTCTAAAGTTATACATCATTTCAGAGACTTAAGACTCACTTGTCAAGGAAACACAGCATTTTCTTCACTGAAGCTTTGCTAGTTAGACTTTTTAAAGAAGGTACATAAACTTTGATCTATAAACTTAGAAAAAGCTGAATTTAAGAGTAGGGAAGGATAAAACACTTTCCAGAATTCAAGTGTCAAAATATATCTTGGGAGGGGGGTTCAAGGCAATCTCCAGCTGTATTAAGTAATTTTAGCGTGCAAACATCATTACAGGGCATGTAGCTGACTTTTTCATGCTGCAATAGGTCCCATACCTACGTCCTGCTCAGTTGCTTAGAAGCCACTGCCAAGCCGCGGCTGGTTTACAGCCTGATGGCCCAACGCAATGTTTCTTTCAACCGTGGCTCCTCACGTCCCCATTGCTGTGCCACAGTGGTGCTACTCAGGCTACGCCAAAGCCATCCACGGCGAAGTGATGAGCTGGCAACCATGGCTGGTGGAATCTCCCCACCCAAGGGCATAGGAAGGATGGTTTGGTAGGTCATGCAGTTCTTGCAGGTCCTTGTAGACCAGACCTACATTTAAGGTGTGTGTGTGAGTGGGGGTGCAGCCAGTGCCTGTGCAACAAGCATGACACCACACCTGCCGACTTAGAATCATAGAGTCACCAGAGTGGAAAAGACCTCTTGGATCATTGAGTCCAACCATTCCTATCTACCACTAAACCATGCCCTTGAACAGCTTGTCTACCCATCTTTTAAACACCTCAAGGGATGGTGACTCAACCACCTCTCTGGGCAGCATGTTCCAGTGCCCAATGACCCTTTCTGTGAAAATTTTTTTCCTGATGTATGATAGCAGGGCAAATGCTGGGACCTGCACTTGGGGTACAACAACCCTACGTGGTGCTACAGTCTGGCCAGAAAGCTGCCTGGAGAAGGACCTGGGGATGTTGATTGACAGCAACTGAAGATGAGCCAGCAGTGTGCCCAGGTGGCCAAGAAGGCCAATGGCATCTTGGCTTGTATCAGAAACGGTGTGACCAGCAGGTCCAGGGAGGTTATTCTCCCTCTGTACTCAGCATTGGTGAGACCGCTCCTCGAATACTGTGTTCAAGTCTTATGAGGAACGGCTGAGAGAGCTGGGGTTGTTTAGCCTGGAGAAGAGGAGGCTGAGGGAAGATCTTACTCCTCTGCACAACAACCTGAAAGGAGGTTGTAGAGAGGAGGGAGCTGGGCTCTTCTCCCAAGTGACAGGGAACAGGACAAGGGGGAATGGCCTCAAGCTCTGCCAGGGGAAGTTCTGGCTGGACATCACAGAATCACAGAACCATTAGGTTGGAAAAGAACCCCAGGATCACCCAGTCCGACCACTCTTATCAAACACTAAACCACGTCCCTCAGCACCTCATCTACCCATCTTTTAAACACCTCCAGGGATGGTGACTCAACCACCTCCCTGGGCAGCCTGTTCCAGTGTCCAATGACCCTCTCCGTGAAATATTTTATTCTGACGTCCAGTTTGAAGCTCCCCTGGCAAAGCTTCCTCTGCTCTACGCTTAACACCCCCATCTCCTTCAGCCGCTCCTCGTAAGCTCTGTTCTCAAAACCAGCCCCGCTCCCACTCGTTTGATTTGAACCTCTTACCCCCCAGAGCGGGAATAGTAGTGGCCCGAGGGCACTGGTTTTAATGCGAGCGGGCAGTACCAAGACGGGCGCGCGGGGTGTCGAGGGGGGAGGGTGGGTGACGGGAACCCCCGCGTCCCCCGCCCGCACATCCGGGGCCGCGGCGGGGCGGGGCGGCTCCGCCCAGGGGG
>WAAB01017428.1:92024-154634 GCA_013389865.1 Piaya cayana | reverse complement strand
CGGAGCGGGGCATGCGGGGCGGGCGCTGCCGGGGCGCTGCGGGCGGAGAGGCGGCGGCGGCGGCTCCTCCGCGGGGCCGCGTCTGACGGCGGCAGCGGCTCCGGTCCCGCCGGGGTTCGCCCTTCGCCTCCCGGATCGCGCCGAGGTGAGTGCGGGCGCCCCGCGATGGGGAAGGGGAAGCTCCTCGCCTGCCGCCGAGTCGCTCCTCGCCGGGAAAAGCGGCGGGGAAAGGGGGCTCGGCGGTGTCGGGGCGCCGGGGGCGGCATCCTCGGCTCGTCCCCCACCCCCTCCGCCCCCCGCCAGCGCCGCTGTCACGGCGGCTTCGCTCGCCTAATGGTTCTTATGTAACATGTGACTCGGGTTTTCAGACTTTTATCTGCCGGAATCCGGATCAGCCTCGATTTATTTCCGCTTTAAATTCATAAAAGCTTAAAAAAAAGGAAGGTCGGGGGAGCCGGGGCTCTCGCGCCGAGGAGCCGCGCCTGCGGCAACTTAGTTTTCGTGTGACTTTTCCCCCGTGCTGGCGGCGGGCGGGCGGCCGCCTCCCTGCGCTCCCGGAAAGCAGAACCGGGGCTCTGGGCTCCTCCGGCCCCGGCTCAGCCTCCCCTTCCTTAGTAAGTTTCTTCGGGTCCTGCTCCCTTTTCCCTGGAGCTTCCCCCTCCGGGAGCTTGAAGGGTGAGATGCTGGAATAGAAACTGCCTTTTTGTCTTTTTGTCTTTTTTTTTTTTTTTCCCTCGTGGAGAAATAACTTTTACGGCGATGAACAGGAGCGAACCGGCCTCTTCTGTTTATATAAATGATGTTGGCGCTACGCGAACTGTAAATGAGCGTAGCCAGCAGCTGTGCAAACCAAAACTATGTAACTAACCATATATTTTTATATGCTGCTGCTCTGACTCTGCTCCTTTACAAAAGCAGAGGAGGTCGTGCTACTCTGAACTCCTGGAACACCACAGAACCCGTTTTTCTTGTAAATACAAAGGATTCCTTATGTTGGAGAAAGCCTTTCGCTTTCTGGTGCCAGATTCGTTTTCTGTCGCTGGGAATTTAGTCCGTGTCCTCCTGTGATGTTGGCCTTTTTCAGAGGTATTGCAAGCACTTTGAGTTTCTATCTGCTGCTTGTATCTGTGAAGCCGATCATCAGGGAGAAACCTTCCTCAGATGATTGTTGGGAGGGAGATTGTGGCAGCCTGGTCATCTTCAGAGAAATGATGCGAACGGTACCTGTCAAGGGCACCACATACAAGCCACCCTTGAGATCAAGGTGATAATGATAACGCTTGGACTGATATTGGATGCTGCCTCGCTTTTCAGAATTGTAAGCTGGGGAAGTGAGGATGCCTTGTTCCCGTAGGAACAGGGCGATTCAAAGACACTAATGAAAGTCTCAGAAATGTTTAAAAATACTGTGTGACAGGTCATTGCATATCCTAGTGGTAAGGTGGTACTGTTTCAGTTTTGTACAAAAATTCCCCCCCATCGTCTCAAGCTACATTTGTTCAAATGAGTTCAGGAATAAGCTATACAGGAAAAGAATAGAGGCAATTTAAAATAAATTGCAGTGCCAGATTGCTGCTTCAGTGAAATAGTAACCTGCTGTCCTTTCTTTGTTGCATACGTGTTGGTAAAATATATATTAGCTCAAAACTTGTTAAATAATTTTTTTCTTCTGTCACAGAAAGAGTCTGATGTTTGTCTTTGGGATGTGAACAAAAAGTAGCTCCAGGGACACTCATCTAAAAATAGAGTACTTCCAAACACTTAAGTCAGTTGGATGCGATTTACATTATGTTTAGTTCAAGAGGCAAGGGATTTTTGACAGATTATGCATTTTGTATTTTTAGTGGGGTTTTTTTGTTAATGCACATAGGTCTTGGACTGTCCACCTAGCACAAAACTTTGATTCACAGGACCAAAATGGTATGATCTTTGGCTCTGCAGTCCCTCCCATCTATTTCTTTAAGTGTCTTCTGTGTGGAAGTGCAGAAACCACCTCTAGAGACAAGTTGACCTGTATTGGGAGCCCTCAGTGTTTACAGAGAAATGGACTGGCCTACAAGTTCAAATATAATGTGTTTTTTATTTTTGAAGAAGATACAGTTAAACACATTTTAGCACTAGAAGTAATGCTTTTGTGAATGGTGTTGTTTCATACTTATAAACCAGTGGCTTTATCAAGAATTTTTGGGTTTTATATTTATCTTATTAACCAAAATCTGGAAGCCTGTAGTGCTATTCTTTAGGCCAAGTTATAGCGTATACTGTGAATTCTAGCATTACTTGTGAGGGTCTTGATTTTTAAAGTATGTTTGGAAAGTAGTGTTTCTGTTGTGTGTGCTCCCCTCACAGGGCCAACAGGGGGATTTTAGCATTGAAATTTTGGCAGTGGAGCTTATTTGGAGTTTCATCTAGATGAACAGCTTGTGGCAGATACAAGAAGTGTTACATCAGGCAGATGTTCAATGCTTCTATTATGATATGAGGCTTGGGTCCTTAAATGTGATGTTCCTCATGCCAGTCCATTATTTTTCCCTTCTTTGACTATTTGCACATTCTTTGTTATAAAGATGTGCTGGAAATTACTTCAAATGCTTAATCATGCATTATATCAAAAACTAAGGAATTCCCCCAGACAGTATACTTCCCACTTCCACTGATCAGTGTCTTAATTTTCGAAGCGTAAATTATTTCCCTTCTGTTCACTTTGCTTAGTCTAACTACAGCCATGTACTTTTCCATGTATTGTTTCGTGATTCTTCATATTAATTTCTGATTTTCTCTATACACGTTTCTTTAGACACCTGCTGCAAGTAGCCTTTTTCAGGTAATGATTAAGCAGGAAGCACTGGTTTTATATGGACATCTCACAGTTTTGCTAGTGCTTGCCTCTGCTGCTTTTGAGTCCTGATACTTTTAATTTTTCAACAGCTATGTTCTCACATTGAACAGAAATCTCCCTTGAGTTCCACAGGGGTATTTGTAATCCTCTTATTTATTCTAGGCCTACTTAATTTAGAAGGTTGCTGACTGTACTAGTAATTCCATCTTTAACTTTCAGTGAAACTCCTGCTTTTATTAACATCAAATTTTATCTGTCACTGTTACCTGTACTTCATGTTTTATTAGCTCCTAGTTGGTTTCGTCTTTGGTCTCCTGTACTTGACTAATTTACTGAACTCTTTACTTTTCTACTTTCTTTTCCAGATCATTAAAAAATGCCTTTAAATGTGGTTTTTTAATGGATTCTTGAAATATCCTGCTGTTAACCTTTTGCCATTTTGAAGTTTGACTACATAGTCCAAGCTTCCTGTTTCTTAGCAAAATATTTAAAAAGAAAAACCACAACAAAATATTTAAAGCAAAATATAACTGAAATCTGCAAAATAAATCTACAGTGTTGTAATCATGGCTTTTACTCAACTTTTAGCACCAAATCCATTCTTGACGGTAGTATTCTAAATTTAACATCTCCAAATAAAATGTTTTAACTCTGTGCTTGTCATAAAAGCATTTTGACACCACCTTCCACGAATTCTGGCAAAGCAGTTTTTCCCTTTTACAGTCTCTGTAGTGAGATGAGTCCATTATGTGAAATCAGCCCATCATAAAAATCAATGGAATTGATATACTTTTAGCTAATGTATTAAAGAGCTGGCTAACTGCTCTATTATTCACTTTTTGATTGCTTAAATATGATTTTACACTATGAAATATGAAGATCCTTAAGGGGTGTTTACTTTTGGCTAGATTAGAAGCTTGTGATTATCAGCACTGCATAAATATGCTGTGCGTGTACTGTTGTAGTAACTCCCAACTCATTGAGGCATTCTTATCGTCAGGTTCACGTAAAGGTATGGTTATAATCAGCTAAAGAGAATTAACTTGAGTTATAAAGCCCTGGACTGTGCAAGTGGTCTGTAGTTTCTTGTAGGATAAATGACTGATTCCTTGTGCCTTTGTTTGAAGGGCCAATGGAACTGAGCAGTCAGGGTAGGAAAGTGTGTTTTGCTGGTATCCCTCAGTTGTCACTGAAAGCAATTGTGTTTGGAAATCTGGTCAATTAAGAAAGGGTATCTTTGGCAAGGTGGTCTCCCTAGGTTCTCTTGAAATTGCTTGCCACCCTTGCTTCTGTGATCTCTTGCCCTATTTTTAGTCATTAAACATGCCCAACAAACTTCTTTTTCCTCCTCATTTGCCTTTAAGTGGTAGGTAACTGTGGTATGGAACGTGATTGTGAAGTGGCTTCAAAGGTTTTGGGGTTTTTTTTCTTTGTTTTGGTATTGGAGTATTCAGCTTCATTTCTGTGGAATGAGAGTTTTCCTCAGTAGTCAGAGCTTTGTAATGGAGCCTTTTCACTGGAGTCAGTGTTCAATGACCACTGCAACTCTCACTGATAGTTTCAGCTTATGCATTTTTTCCTTTATTATCAGATCTTTCCCAGCATTTATGGGAGATATGCATGTAGGGATATTGAACGCTATTTGTGTTGTAGGTGCTATTCTCCATAATCTGATGTTCCTTAAGACATTTGTGTGTGTCTTCTGAGAAATTACTGCTAGCGAGGAACAGAATAAAGCAGTAGGGGTTTAGCTGCTGTGGAAGTTCAGACTGGGACCAGCTGATGTACAGTTGCTGGGAAATTCATTCCTAGTTGAGGAGGGTGTTGTCATACTTCTTTTTTCATGTACCATCCTGGTATCAACTTTCAGAAACTTTATTCCGTTAGAAAACTTATCCAAAAGATAAGATAGCTTAGTGTTCTGCTATCTAGCTGAAAGAGCGTTAGCATCCTTTGGAGGCAGAACATGTGAACTGCTCTTCTGTTCTGTAACACTTGTCTTGTTTTTTATAACTTTGTCCTCTAAATTGCAAGCCAAGGTCTTATTATAAATGTTTTGGAAAGTTTGCCTTATTTTCACTAGTGCTAATATGGATTAAACTGTGGAAGTGGTAGAGAGTCTAGCATTTTTCTGATGATATTTCTCACTGCAGATAAACTCCCAGCATTTCTTTTTTGTACAAATAGTATTTCTTTGTAATGAGGGAAGGTACTGTTCTCATTCATTCTGATATTTCTTCACATAAGAGAATTCCTGATGCATAAGTGAAGTCATATGACAAAATTTGTCATCCCATTTATGTGGAACAACTGAATCAGGACTGTATTCAGCGTCCTAGTTGCCTGTGGAAACTTGTTATAGGCAAGTGAGAGAGGGTATGCCATATTCTGTGATTTTTTTTTTTAACAGAATAGACTCCAGAGCTTCAGCTGGTGCTTCCTGTCAGCCGCAGGAATTACGATAATACCACACTGCATAAATACCTTGCACAGAGTAGTTTTACAGGACACAGGAATACAAACCTCATTTTACAAGCACAACATGACAAAGGCCAATAGAGTCTGAAGAAGTTGAATTTGAATTTTCTTACCTTTCTGTAGCCATAAGTCATTGTCATCTTATCTTTTTCTATGCCATTTAAGCCTCCACTCTGTATGCTAGTGATGCTTTAATGCAGGTTGTGAATGGTAGCCAGAATTACACTGAAAATTAAAAGGGAAGTGGTGATGCCAGGATTCTTCTGCGGAGAGGGAAACAAACTTGGAGTTTTTGTGGGGTTCTGCGAGGAACAGACCAGGGGATGGGAATATTTGTAACAGGTTGGAATCAATTGTCACCATGTAGATAAATGGAAGTGCTTGTAACATGTATGAATGAAGAAACTGGCTGAAAAGCAGAAGGAAAAATTGGTCAAGTGACATGGACGTCTGTAAAGAGGAAGAGTTATTTAGTACTTGTCTTAATCAGATGTCTCTGCAACATTGTTTTGAAATTAGTTTAACGAGGGTGAGTAAGGACTGAGACCAAGCGTAAAGCTGTCTCTCCCCACAGCCAGAAGTGAGTAACAAGCATATGTAATTTCCTGTGGTCAGTTTGTAACTTTCCTAAGTGATGCTTTTTAAAAAATTAATAATCATTTAAAAAAACAGAACCACAGTAGGCTTCTGAATCTTACGATGATCCAAGTGCAAACTAGTTGTAGGTGAAAAACAGGATTGGTCAGAGTTGTGCTTTGACTCTGTGTGGCATTCATCAGTGTGATTACTGTTATGAATAATTGAGCACTAAGAAGAGCATGGGCTCTTACGTGCATATCCTGTTCATGATGTTTCTGCATTAAATACAAGGAAGAGGGATCACTCATGGTTGGGACATTTTTTAAAGTATCTTAAAGGACTCATTTATGTTAAAATGGAACTAATGGGTTTATTTAATTTTCAGTTCATTGTGTACACAGAGTAATTGGGATTGATATACTTTTCAAACACAGAAGCTGAATCCTAATTCTGGATGCAAAACTCAGCTTTGACTATTGTCTCCAGACAGTACTTCTGGAAGAAATTACTTCAGTTTCTGCTGATTAGGATACTACTTTGAATTTCCAGTTTGTGAGTTAGTGACTGTTCTATAGAATTTGACAGAGGTTTTTTTTTAAGACTATTTTGTGATTTTCACCTCCATAGTCTGTAGTATCATGCAACTAGAATTAATGTATCCTATCTTTATCTTTGCAAAATGATTGAAGACTGCATGTACCAGAGCAGTCTGGTTCCAGAGACACTTGGGATAACAGGTATACTTCAAGTAGCCAAAAAAATTTCACCCTTGCAAGTAGTATGTGACTTTGTTCACCCCTTTTGCAATATACTCCTGCAGTTTTTTGTTCAAGGCTCACTGATGAGAAGTTTAAGAAATAAAGGTACTTTAGTTACTAAGAGTTCAGTAAACCTGTTTTGTTTTCAGTTTTCAAATTCTGGAGGTAGTGCGGACAGGTAAACATCACAGTACAAATATTAACCTTCCCAAAATACCCCAGAGGTACTACAGTTTAAATAAGTTTATTTGAAATATGTGCTTCAAGAAGAATGAAACTAACCCCTTAAGGGCCTCTGCCTGCAAAGAGATTATAAAATTGAAATCCTTTTTCAGACTGACATTTCTAAATATATGATTTTTGTGGGTTTTTTTTCCCTGAACTGGAAGTCTCAGCTACTGCATGAAAAATACAAAGCCATTCAGTTCAGTAACTTTAGGGAGTAGAGTAGGAAAGCGCAGTACTACCTTCAGCTTTAATGCTGGTTAAAAATTATGCACCCTATGTATTTTCTCACAAACTTTGAAAGGCCTTTGGTTCTTATCATGACTTACTCCTTGCTCCAAGTGCTGTTTGCATTTTAAAAGGTGTATAGATAGGATGGGAAAGTGCAGTAAGTTAAACTTGCATTTTCACAGAAACACTAGGTTGGAAAAGACCCCCGGAATCATCAACCACCAAACCATGCCCCTGAGCGCCTCATCCACCCTCTCTTAAATACCTCCAGGGATGGTGACTCAACCACCTCCCTGGGCAGCCTGTTCTAGTTCCCAGTGACCCTTTCTGTGAAAGTTTTTATCTGATGTTCAGCCTGAACCTCTTTTGATGAGCTTGAGGCCATTCCCCTTTGTCCTCTCCCCTGTCACTTGGGAGAAGAGGCCAGCTCCCTCCTTTCAACAACCTCCTTTCAGGTAGTTAACAGAAAAATAAATCCTTGTAATTTAGCTTTAATCTATGTATTTGGCCTCTTAGAAGAACAGACTGGTAGCATTTAGGAAATGTGGTCTAAGATAACTGTGGGAAAACAACTCCAAGTTGCTCGGTTGTCCCTTCAACTTTTGCTGTGGTTTATTTGGGCACTGAAGTGAATAGGGGGAATAATATGGCAGGAAGGATGCACAGGATGACTTTATTCTTTGTAAAAGCTCAAGTTCCCTGCTAAAGCAGAACAGAAGGGGCAGCTGCTGATGTGTTAGATGGCATACTTATTAGAAATGAGGGGTTATTTTCAGCTTCAATTTGATTTTAATGTATAGCATCACAGGTTTTATGAACATTAGGCTGAATATCTTCAAAGTGTTTATGTGTTTATCAATATCAACCTTAAGGACTGCTTCAGCTGTGCTGAGTTTGTAAGTAAATGGTTGATAATCTAGCCTACAAAATAACGAATGCACAGAGAGCTTAAAAAGTATTGGTAGTGTAGCTTTACAAAAAAAGTGGTTGTTGTAGGTTTTACATACTCTAAAATCTGTATTTGGTGTTTACCTGTGAATAGATTCATTGAAATGCTGGGACCCGCATTAATATTTTATCAAGTCTAAAATAATTTGTATGTTTGTAGTTGCAATGCTACTTCGTTGTACAGAATATTAAAAGAATGAGGCGAAACTTGGTAACATGACTGTCCAGTAACACTAACATACTCCTGCAGAAAATATTAAACAATCCATCAACCCTTGTAAAAGCACAGTTGGAAGAAAGATACCCTAACTGTGGAACAGCAGAGTCACGCTTACTCTGACAAAAGCATCTGAAAAATCTTAACTTGTGTATTCAAAAGGCATATGGTTCAATTGTTAAGTCAGTCCTTTTTTTCTTCCATATTACAAATTCAAGTATAGTTTCATAATATTATTCGCATTCTGCTAGGGTGTCATCTCATCAAATGAAAAGTTGTATTAAAAAAACATGAAAAATGTTAGGAGTCTGGTGAGTAACCAGAACTGGTTAAAGCCCTTAAAAGCAGTGTTCACCTTGTGCATGCAGACCCAGCACAAAACTTTTCTTTATCAAAATGTGTTTGTCAGGCTACATATCTGATTTTGTGCTGCAGTTCTTAATCATAATAACTTTGTGTTTACGGTGGTTAATTTCCAAAAATGTAAGGCAACCAATGCCTAAAAGAAGCCAAGTAATCTTGTATGCTGAGTTTGTAAATCTTTAAAAAGGAGACCCTATAAAACCTTGAAGACCAAGCCCTTTGTTTCTTGAAATTATGTTTTCTTTCTTTTCCTTCCTCATGTTTCTTTCTTTTGATTTGTTTTGGATTTTGCATAGTTGTCAAATCATATCTTTTATTTTCTCTCTCCATGTCCAGGAAAGCTAATCATACTTCTGCAACCAGTTAATGTTTGAAATCTGCTGTGTGCCAGAAAGCAATTGTCCCAATCTCAGCTGTGATCTGATTCACAGAAGTACAATAATATGTAATGTTCTTTCTTTGGCTTACATCAAAGCTTCTTTACGCAGTTTTAGACAATCATGACTGTTCCTTCTCTCCCCCAACCCCAAAACTATGCTTCCCCAAACACAGTAAGAAATTCTTAGAGCTGAAACAATGGTTTCTCTATATTTCATGAGTGTTATGTATATTTCAAAGACATCTAAGGACTCTTTTTAACCACATTTTCCTCTTTGTTGAAAACTTCATGAAATGCATCTGCCTCTGCCAGGAAAACAATGTCTTTTTTTTTTTTTTATAGCATACCGCATTTTTTTACAGTAGAATTGAATAGCACTGAGTTGCGGTCACTAGTTTGCACTAATCCACTAGTTTGGATCACTAGCAGTTTTAAACAAAGAATCCACAATGGGATGGTTTTCAGAATGAGCAGGCCTTCTTTGTTTTCACTTCTATGCAGAAGAGCCTAGACTTAAATAGCATGCAAGTCAGGCACTGATTTCCAAATCAAATGTTTGACTTCGCTAAATTATCAGCTCTGAGGCTGTAAAAATATTTGATACCAACTTTCTTATAATCAAACCTTCTTTTGTTGCGGAGGCTAATGAAATTATGATTCATTACCGCTTCCATCTGCAGGGATGAGCTGTACAGTCTATTTCTATGGAGCAGAAGCAAGAACAATTTCTTGTTATTCAAAGAGACTATGTTTGCTTCAGTATCTGTCACTTGTAAGGTGCTGGCTAATTGTAAGTTTAAAACTGCTCTGATCAATTATTGTTGTAGCATACCAGCTTGAGTTTTCAACAGTTTTTCACTATTTCTTCCCTTTGTTTGCATGTGTAATGTGTGGTTGGGTGCATTATTAATTCATATGCAGAAGGATATAGTAATGATTCAAAAGCGGGAGTGGAGAAGTGTGTCTGAAAGAAGTCAAAATAACAGAAATTGCTAGTAATTTGGGCTTTATGATATAGTTTGACATGTCTCGGAGACCCGGTTGTCTGAAAGTTGTCAACTTTTTTTCAGAAAATAATCTCTTTTTAGTGTAACTCAAATGTTTCAGAAATAAAGAAAATTGCCTCAAAGTCAACTTACTGAGAAAGCTCATTTTACTGCACTGGTACTTGGAGAGTATTCAGAAAAGGCATGGGGTCTTGTATTTTCCTTTGCATGTGAGTTCTTGACATAATTTAGTTTACTATAGATATTTCAATGCATTTTTAATAACATAATGAGTTCCTTTGTGTTTTAGCGAAGTATTAAACTGTTACATGAAAGGATAAAACTAGGATATGTCAGAAGAGGTAGACAATACTTCTCTAAGAGAAAAGTGACGTCTTTGAAGTAAATTGAAGTCTATTTACGTCTGGGCATATTGAAGAGGAAATGAACACACTGGCCCAAATGAGAAACACTGTTTAAAGATTTCTAGATCTGAGTCTTCAGGTTTGGAAGAAAGGGATTTGCTTGGCTCTTCAGTGGTTGGAACTGCTACTGCTTTGGCATCATGGATCTTCTCATGGGCTGAGCAGTCACTTTCAGACACAAGAAATTTTAGCCAGTGTTATGCAAGCTGTTGTTGAATTATCTTCCTTTTCCAAAAACCATTTGTTTCAGATGTGGGGGAAAGGAGGGGAAAGCATGTATTTATAAAAGCTTAAATGCTTACTAAAAAGCCTCCAAGCTTATGAAATCAAACTTTGTATATACTAGGGAAAATTTAAGAGATTTCTATCTTAAAACTGTATATGTTTGAAAATCTTTGTATTGACTGTAAATGAACATTTAAGGAAGAAATACTGCTGTCTGTTCAGCTTCAAAAAGAATGCTTAATAGAGTTATAAATGAACTTTTTTTTTACATAGCTTTTTCAGGAGAGAGGAAAATTAAAGACAAAACTTTAATACATAGGAAGTTTGAAGGCCATCTGGAAAAGCTTGAAGGCACTTGCTTTGGCTGCATCAGTATGACGAAATGTCCAGTCTGGCGATGGAAGGGGCATTTTCCCTTACTGCACCAGCACTGGCTGGAGTTCTGTTCTCTGCCTGTAGTTTGTGTGCTTTCTCCTCATATGTCAAATATGGTAATAACATGCCCTCAGGTAGGCAATATTATAAAATTTAATAGTGGGTTTTTTGTGTATTCTTGTCCTGACCGGTCGTCAAAAAATAGCTTGGGCAGGAGGGGAGGAGTTGCTTTTTGACACAGTTTGATCTCCTCTGTTCACTTGCAGCCTTCCATCACTCTTCCCTAACATATTCCCTACCCCCAATTTGTAGGCTGCTTTTAATCTTAGTCAGTGGGCAGAATTCCTCAAAATATTATGAGTTGGCATAAGTTCGTAGCAAATTGGTACTGAGAAAGACAACTCAAGAACTAAACAGTTACATGTTCTTTTTCTAGCCTGTTATTTCACTAGTGAGCCATGGTTTTGACCTAAACCTTGGAATGAACCCTAGCGTGTGGTACCTCTTGGTACTTAAGAGACATAGGCAAGATACAGTAGTATCACATAGGGAATGGATGTGTTGGGAGGGAAAGAATAAAGGAGAGCTCATAAGGGGCAGCAGCAGCAAGTTCACTGAAATCTATGGGAGATTAGACCACAAGTTCTACTTTCCACAAAGCAGGATAACTTATTTTAGCAAGGGCTGCTTGCAGATAGGTTGTTATTTCTTTCTAAGCTGTGACATTCTGTCAGACATTTCTCAGTGTGCTGCTGTTCCTACAGTAGCTGTCAACCTTTTAAATGGTAGAAAAGTAGCCAGCTGCTACCACAGGGTAGTTTTTCAGAAGAACACAGTGGTAAAAGTTAAACCACTTTGCTTTCTTTACTGAGTAGTTGGTCATGTTTCTTCTCCCTGACACAAAGTTTCTACAGTTTACTTATGAACTTTTCAGTCTGAATTTACTTAATATAGGGTTTGGGGTTTTATTTTTAAAGGGAATTATTTGATATCTGCATGTGGAAAATAAAGTTAGTCTATAAAGTGGCTCTTTTATAGGTATGCTATCTCCTGTTCTTTTGAAAAAAACAAAGAACAGCTGGTAAGACTGCAGACAAGATGAAGAAAACATTAATGTGTTGTTCATACATGTAAAGTATTTAAGCTAAGGTAATTATGCAGTGTGATAACTAGTTTATTTACTTTTTGAATACTATGAGGAAAAAGAATAAAGAAGCTCAATTCACTGTCTTCATGCTATTTTTTTCCTGCATTAAAATTAAACTGAATACCTTCATGCATTGAGAATACTGAGGCTTATTTCTTAACTGTGACAGCTACTTGCAAAGAAGTGTGGTGTGAGAAAATTGGTAAAGCAACTGTCTGCTCAGTCAGATTCAGTTGTTGGATATTTCGTCGTGACCTAGTTTCTTTGGTAGACGTGCCTTCTACACAATAGTGTCCCAGAAATTACTAGGAAAGTCTTAGCTTCTCATACCACAAATAAAAATATAACCATTTATGATGGTATTCTCTCACTTTCCTGTTTGAATGCCACTAGATGATATGATTTTAAGGACTTATTTGTTGTTAAGAAGTGAAATGTTAACGTAAGTGTGGACATATTTTTCAGTTTGTTTTTACCTAATACTTCTACTCACATTTTTTACCTGAATTCTCTATTTCCGTGTATTGTATGTAATGTAACAATCTTCTTGATATCAAAAAAAGATAATCCAAAGAGTTGATTGTTTCAAGCCTTCAAATGAATAAATAAATGGAAAAAGCATAGGTTGTCTTTAGGTGTATTTTACCTATCTTTTAAAAAAAATTTGCTGTTAATAGTATATGAGTTACGGTTTATGTTGAGCAATCCCTGTTTGGCAGATCTTTTTTCCCTTTTTCAGCATAATAACAAAATGTTGCAAACTGCATGTAATACAATACATTCTGTTACATTCAGACTACTTCTGTTCTGACAGTGTTCATGGGTCATTTATGTTCTTTTCAAAGCTTTTTAAAGATATGATGAGATTACAGTATTGAAATACTGTACTCTTGGCTCCTCAGCTTGTAATTATTTCTTTAAGTATATAAGCTGTAAATGGTCACAGGCTAGACCTCTGCTAAAACCCCCAAGTTTTATGGTGAGACATTACTTTGTTGAAGGCTGTTTCAAAAGAAGTAGATTGCCTCAGAGATAATGTTTGAGGCTGAGGACTGGGTGGCATAAGTGATGTTACCAAGCATCTTTTAATAATTAGAAGTAATGGGTGGGTCAGAATTAAAGGTTTGGGCAGCATCTGAACAGCTTTGAAATAAGAACTGTGGTACAAGATCCTGTTGATCAGACTAAAGCTGTAATCTCCAGCCTTGCCTGGACTGCTGCACTGGGCAGTGTGAGGGAAGCACTCACATTCCCCTTTTCAGCTTTTTAATTTGTAGCTGGTACAAGCAGCGTTGGAGAGTTTCCTAGTGAATGCTTTGCCTAAAGGTGAGCCTTGGGGGCTGCAGGTAGAATCAGAGAGGAATTGGGCAAATAAATCCAGTAAAAGAGGGCAACGAAGAGTTGAAGAGAGAATAAAATGTGAGCATCTTGCTCTAGAAGATAACAAAAATATTTAAATGGGTAAGTTTTATCTCACTAGTTTTTTTGTCAAATGGCGACATTTATGGTTGTATAGCATACTAATTGGTAAAAGATACTTGGCAAATCCTGAACCATTAGGAGAATGCACAGATGTTTAGGGGGAGAATCTACCTATTGGCAGGTGAAAGTTTTTTGACCAGCATGATTAGCTTGTCTAGCAAATTTTGGATAGGAAACAGTCAGTTTGATCTTCCTTCCCGCCTCTCTTGACTTGAGTAAAACTTTACTGTTGAATTGGGACTTAGTTTCCTTTTTGTACTTGGTTGTGCTTTCTGGAAACGCAAACATAAAACCATAAAAAATTTGCTTTGAAATGCAGAGATGTTTATATAATTCAGACAGAGAGTAAGCTATGTCTATCAGGAAAATACTGTGGGATCTTTGCAAGTAATAAGAGGGATTTATATACACCAGTAAAATGTAAAGTAGTCATACCATCTGCTTTAATTTACAGCTTAAGGCACACCATTGTAGCCCTGGGTTATGTTGAAATAATTGTTGAGAAGTTAGACGAGACAGTTGATGTGTTTGGTTAAGATATAATGTTTCTTGAGCAAAACATTGCATGGTAGTCCAAACTAGACAGACAAGATAGTTATATAAGAAGTTAAATGTACCTGCTGTCTACGTTATTGTAGTTTCTTTTACATATATGTGCTGAAGATAGCACTGAACGTTTAGTCTTTTGCAAGCTGTTTTCAATATGCATTCTTGATGAGTAGGCAGAATATTGTTATGTTACAGAATAATCCAATTGAGTTTTCCTTTCTGTATTTAGATTT
This sequence comes from Piaya cayana, assembly GCA_013389865.1. NCBI lineage: Eukaryota > Metazoa > Chordata > Aves > Cuculiformes > Coccyzidae > Piaya > Piaya cayana. Next base: position 140,195 of record WAAB01017428.1, on the reverse strand, counting down.
TTCATGAATGTGGCAAGTTGATAAGGCTTTTTTCTAAAAGGATCATATTTAAGTCATTATCTTTTTATGCAGAGTTTATTTATAACTTAGTTTCTGGAAGTGCGGAACGCTTTTTGGTGCAAATCTAAGAGTGATGCTGAGAAATCAGTAGTTTGAGTACACTTGGTCTGGAGAACACTTCAGCTTGCAAAGCAAATAACAGTTCTCAGCATTTGCTATTCTTTTGAAGCTGATGAAGCACTTGAGCTGCTACTTATAAGTTGTTTCTTATTAATTTTATATCAAAATAATTTGAAGCTAAATGTTGATGTATCATACCATGGAAATCCAGCATAGGTATTTTGACAAATAGATGGTCTTTTGTTTTGATGGGAGCATCACAGGGAGTTAATTGCAAGCCCAAGATTTCAGTTGCAGAGGAAGGACTTAAAAATGCTTTTTTTCAAATGGCACTGCTTCTCTGTTTTAGTTACTAATGATGAATTGGATTTAAATCTTTAAAAATCATAGTGCATTTCCTAACATATACAAAAAGTTAGTTGATACTTTCCACACTAGGCAATGTTAAGAAGTGGTTTGCTAAGGGTATGACTTTGTCAAATAGTTGACCTGAAAGCTGAACAAGTTGCAGACTCTGTTTTGGCCTATTATGAGGTGTGCAAAAACTTCATGTCAAGTTAAACATTTTGGCTTATGTGGTTTAAGGCAGTATAGTACTTACAGAGATTTTTTTCCCCATCATTCTAAAGGAATAAGAATAGTTAAGTGTTGATTGAACAGAAGTAGTAATTTCATACTTTTATCGCCTTTTATTTAACTATTTTTAAAAGGTGCCTTCTTTTGCTTTGATGCTTCCTGAAGTGTTCTATAGTACAGCATGCCTGCTATCGAATAAAGCATTCAGATGTTATTCTGAAGTAAGTCATAGTTCTTTCTATATCCTGACCTTCCTTTCAAAATAGCAAGTACCTAGCCTGCTTGTTACACTCTTTATCTTTAATAACTTTGGGTTTAGGAGTTGATTAGAAACTTAAACACTCTTAATGTTTTCATATTGCTACTAAACTTTTGGTGTACCCTAGATTGAACTTCTGTATGGAAGCTTCCTGCTTCATCCAGTTGTAGAATATTCAAACAAGAATAATTCCTCAACCTTGAACCAGCCAACTGTTTTAGGGAAGGAAAGGTTCATACAGCTAATGTCTTCAGTTACTGAAAATGCTAAGTAGTTCAGATTATCTGAATATTTGATGGAGATTTCCAGTACCGAAAGTTACTCAGATTCCAAAGCAGTCTCCCAGATATTAGATTAATAATCCTTCTCTCATGATTTTATTATGTAATTCACAATGTTCCTCATCCTCAGGAGTTTCTAAAGAGATGTTTAAATTGAGTTGGGAAATAGTTACAGTATAACTGAGAACCAAACAATTAGAGAAAACAGAAGACACAATTACCACATAAAAGGCCTGTTGAAATTTAGTATAAAAACAATGGCAAGTATCAAAATTTAAGAATCAGGTTACTAGCTTCATGAGCATGCCAGTCTGCCACTGAAGTAAAACAGACTTTTCCTTCCTTAGACACGTATTGTGAAATGGATAGCAAACTTTTCTGGATTGTGGTACACTTCTGTGCTAAACCAGCTCTAAGCCATACCCCAGTATGATGTCTTCAGAAAAGAGTGTGTGGATAGAAGCAAATACTTAGGGATTGGGGGTTGTTATGCGTTCCTTGAACTGCACTGCTGACTTTCAATATTCTGGATTTTTTTTTTCTTTTACACTTAATTTTAGACATGACTTATATGTAAACTGCACACCGAAGTATCTTCTGGGTTTGTGCTTGTAAAAAGAAAGGCAGTGCGAAAAGTGGACTGGCTCAGCAATTAGTAAGCTAAGTGAAGCAGGAGGTTTCTGGGAAGAAGCCTTAAGACTTGCAGCATGATTTGGGAAACTGCTCTCTTGCTGCGTTGCCGAAGGCTGCATTAAAACAGCAGTGCTTTTTTTTTTTGGAAAAGCTAATTTGTTGGTGTATTGTTGCAGTTTCCTCATCCTTGTTATGACAGTGTTAATAGCGCTCAGTATTTGGTTTCTGGTTACTGCTTTTATAGAAAGGGACTTTACCTGTTATTGATTTTCAGAAAGGGACAAGAATGAATTTAGGATTGCTGTTGCTAACTGAATCCATTGTTTTGGAAACTAGATAACATACGTAACGTTTCCTGTGTTCCTTTGCGGTAAACAAAACTTCCTGAAATAGGGACCATTATCTCACCTGAAGCCAGAAAGTGCCTACATGTTTCTACTTCGAAGAATGGAAAAAATTTTCTTGTTTAAAGTGATCTTCCTACTCTTGCAAATGAGAAATGATAGTCATTTGTCAGCTCAGCCAAATTTCAGATACTCTTGTGAGCAGCAGAGCTTTGCCTGGAGGCAGATGAAGATATCCGAAACTAGAATTTCTGTGGGAGGGTTAGTGTTCATGTATGAAGACATATGCTCACTCAAGCAGTTTGTTGTTTTAGGGTACATATTCTCCTGTTGACACTGACAGACAGTCTTACTGAAATGCGTTAAATCTGGCAGAAGGCAGCAAACCATTCCCTCTTTACTTCCATTTATTTCTCTTGCCACAACATTTTTGTTTTAAATAGAGCGTTAATATTTCCAAAGAACTGACTCCCCAGGCCAGACGTTTTTTTCCTAGGGGAGGTTCTGCATATTGCTGCCATGCTCTAGGCTAAGTTTTTTTTCTCTAGAAGTTTGCTTCTATGTGCTGTAAATTTACTATTCCCCCAGTTAAAGTCCTCCTAATAAGCAGTGTCTTAATTTGGATTTTGGAGTTATGATGTGCTTGTTCACATCTTAAACAGCTGTCATTAGTCTGCCACTAATGGAAATAATAATGTTGTAATATGTGATAATATAGGGCTTTGTAAAAGGTTGTGGAAAAGGATGCAATTTTCTCATTTTGATAATTGATTAACAAGTGCTAATTACAACTTGCAAAAGAGTATTTCCCATTTGATTTGTGAGGCTTTTTTATGGTTACTAATATGGTTACTATTTGGTTCCTAAGTTAGGAAATATATAAGCAGCCTTTTTTGACTCTGTATATAGCCATAGTTTATTTGGTTTAGAATAAGGACTCCTAATATTTATATTTCTTTCATAATGCAAGTACAGAGCTGAATAGTAGACTGTTTCTTATGCCAAAGTGCTGGAAGAAATGATTTCTCAGTGTCTAAACAGACATAATTGGATATGTAGATTAGTGGTTTTACTTTGGGGACTCTCTACCACTTAGCACTTTGTTTATTATCTTCACAAGAAAATATATCATTGAGATCCTTTGTAAATGTTGAAGCGTTGTGTAAATTTGACATTTGCTTTTACAAATGTACCAGTTGATTTATTTTGAGAACTGCCTGTTGTGAATGGCAAGTCTTAGGATCTGGCTTAGACACCTCCTCCCTCTTGCTTTTCTCACTTTAAGTAATATGCTTTAGGACACAATATAATGTTCTGTACGGTCACCAAAAAAAGGTAATTGGTTGGTACTAGAACAGTTCTGTAGTTTCCTTCCTCTGTGTATAGGACAGAGTTGTTGTAATTTTATTATCCCACAGTTGCCTGTTGCCACATGCAAACTGATTTCTTGGCTGATGGGAGACTGAGGTTATGATCTTTCAAGCACCATTAAAGCAGCATATTTGAATGTGCATGATTTTTCATCCCTCTCATCAACTGAGGTAATGGAAAATATTTGTAGTTATCCTGCTCTCTGTAGTTCTATTAAAAATTAGTGAAAATAGAGAAACTGGTTATGACAATAATTCGTACATTTTTATTTAAACTCTGTTCTCATACACCCTCCCCCCATAAGCTTTCCTACTGATTTGGGGTTATTTGGGGTTTTTTTGGGGGGATGGTGGTGATGGTGGTCTTGTGGTTGTGTGTTGTGTTTCTTTTTTCAATCAGATCAGAAAATTAGAGGTTACAGGTTATTCAATAGAGTATTACAGCTGAAATATAGCAGGCAGCTTTCCTGAGGCTCTCTGACTGTTGAAGAAAGCATTGTTCATCATAAGGCATGCAATTTTACTGAACATTTGAGGGTTATTTGTTTTAATGTAGTTATCTGTTTAACTATTTTGTATTCGTAATTAAATAGGATTTCTTTTCCTCGTTAGGTCTGGGAACTGCTGCTCTTTTCTGATGAGTCACGGAAGACCACAAAAGGTTAAACAGAAAACATAACCTTCCTTAGTTGAAGGGGTCCTAGGTTTGTTTGTGAGCATTAACATTATGTATACCTTTTCTAGCAGAGAACAGTACTCTGAAAGTAGAAGTTGAGCCCTAAGTGAAGAAATACACTGTGTACATACCTATGGACTTGTGTACTTGCATTCATCTGTATAGGTGGCTGGGTTAATGCTGTTTGGCATACTGGAGGGAGCTGAATGATTCTGCCTTTTTGCTGCTGCTTGGTTTAAGGCTGTTATCGTATTCATGGGTTTTTTTCAAGGAAGGTGACTACTCAAGCTGTTATTGTAAGCGATAATTATTTGATGTCTCATGAGGTTCATGTGACTTGTGGTGAAGAGTTGTCAGTGATGTCCAAAGTTAGTTAGATTTTAGACTGTGTTGTCTGTAATGTCAGGTGTGCATTTGCTGCTGGTCCCAACTGAGCTTTCACAAGAAGTGGGAGAGAAGACAAGGCTGGAGTTTGAAATGTTGTGGAACAGGATAGAAAGGTGGAGATTCTGAGAGGGAAGTACAGCTCGGTCTTCATGTTTTCAGTAGCTCATTACAATAGAAATATTACTGAAAAACTAAATTTGCCCACTCTTTATAAACAAGCAAAACAAACAGATAGCTTGTGGTTGACACTGAGTCTCGTTTTCTTGACTTCTGAGTTTCTTCATAGTGAAGGCTTTGTCCACCGAAGGAGCTGTGAGGCGTTTAATGCATTTTACGCTGTAGCTCACATCCTCCATATGAAGTAGTGCTGGTTGCTTTGCATACTTGTAAAACAATGAGGATAGTGTTTCCTGGTGGCTGAAGAGAAGGGGTAGAGGGCGTCTGCCAGCTCGCTGCAGTCAACACACAACCCTTTGTTGATAATCCCATTGAAGGCAAGCACGCCTGGACCATTGGTGCTCCATGCTCATGCTTAAGACTGTGTATTAATGCTATCAAAATAAACTGCTTTTGCCAATTACTTTATTAATGTTTTTGATTCATGGTAGTTAAAAAATACTTCCATCATCTTTACACACTTGTTGTACTGCTGATGATTAACAAATAATATGGGAGTTTTGTCTTTCTGGAGAGCAATTGTGAGGCTATGAAAGATGGCTTTTATCTTTTTCAAGTTGTGCAAATCTGTGTAGGTACGGTTTGAATTATGAAAAATATATTTTTCACAGTCCAAAAAGATTTGGTAATGATGCTGAATGTGATGGTATAAACTTTACTGCTGAGAGCAGTAGATGATCTTGTCGTTTTATTTTTTCCTAGGGCTTTCCAGCGGTGTCGTACTCTCAATCAAAGTGAAAATGAACTTTGTTCTATTCTTGATTTGGCAGGGGGAGCATTTTACAGTTGACTACTAAAAATAGTATTTACTTAAAAGCCCGTATAGATTCAATCACTTTTTGTCCCTTTCATACACTGCTAGTGCTGGTTTGTTGCTTTGTTCTCCTAGACAACAGGAGTGGGCAGGCTGGGAGCGGGGGGCACTGCCGCATGATTTGCATGGTTGTACTTGCCAGAATCACTGCTTGCTTGGTGATTGACCTATTGATGAAGGTCGAGAAAAGTAAAGGCATACACTTCAGATGTCAGCTTGATTGAAATAATTGTTACCTTAACGATATTTTTATAAATTTTGTGGCAATAACGTGATAACAGTATGTACTTTATACCTGTGAGAAATATACCTATGTTTAGATTTTGCTGATTGCATTATAATTGATGCCTAGACTAATTGCTTGCAGGAGGAAAAAAAAAATCTTTGTATTGTCTCCATTAAGATTTGTTGAAATGATTATTTCCCTTGCTGTCTTTCTCTATAAGATGAAGCCATGGAGAATTATGGTTTTACCATAGTGGTTTTGTTGTACTTTGTGGTTTGGGGGTTTTTTTTGCGTTGGTCACCTCAAGACCAATGGGTTAGAAGATGGCGTTTTCTGTCTTGCAAATCTTTGTTCCCTGGATTTTCATGGCAGGCTAATAATTTTCTCTCCTTTTTAATAATTTCCTGTTCACTCCATTGCTCTGAAGTTTCTGACCATATGTACGGTCATACTGGATTAAGGTGGTAGAAAAATAAGCTGGTAAAGTGGAGTTGGCTATGTACTTCACGGCAGCTGTATGATTGTGTGCATGGGGAGGTGTGTCACTGAATAAAAAAATGAATGTATAGACTGGGAAGGTAGTGCGTGACTTAATATGGAGTGACTGAATGATTTTATGTTTAGGAAGAGGTGAAAGTGGTAAGTGGAATAAAGAATGACAATTAGGAATAGAAATTTCTTTGTGCATAAGTAGCTCTGCATGATTACTGCTATTATTAGCATTAAATGTGTTAGAAGGAAGTTCTCTGAGAAATGGAAATGCAAATATTGAGGCTATTCAGTATAGGCACTTGAATATGAGACAGTTGTATTTTGCACTCCAAAGACTCTGTGGTCAGCATGTCAGAATGACTGACTAAACTTTGTTTAGGTTTAAATGATAGCTCACAGTATTAGATTCTCCTGAAAAGTCAACTTTGGAAAAATTTTTGTTGTTAGATACCACTTACAAAAGCTGAGGCACTCACTGTGCAGTGAGTCTGGTGAATGTGATGACATCACATGTCGCTGGTGGTAAGGAAGTACAAGAAAAAGACAGTATAGATCATTAATAAGGAAAATCTTAGCCTAGAATTAGTCTTATCTATCTTTCATCCTCCAAAATACTCGGATGTGAGTATTATCAACGGAAGCTCCAACAATTTCATTTGAAGTTTGTAGGCTGTTTGTATGCACAGTTAAAAGCAGAAGTAGTCTGCAGTTTAAGTTGTATAGCAGAGCAGCATGGCTTGGCACATTTGAAGCTAATTCCTACTTGTATCCTCAATCTAAATACTTGTAGCTACTGTTGCAGCAGATGCTTTCTTGTTCTTATTCAGCTACCTATTCTGTTACTGGTGTCCAGGTATCATAACCCACTTGCCAGTCTGCATCAGCAGTGTGGGTAAGTTGTTACTTTTTTCTTGGATACTTAAGATTTACGTCAAAAAAAATGAAAGAGTACAGTGCTCTTTCTTCACCTTGTTTTCTTCAGCCTGTTTCTGGCTGAAATGGGTTTTGTTTTCAGTCAGAGCCAGTTCTGTGTGCATGCTGTGCCTTAAGTTTTGTTCTTGACAGGATATAATGGAAAATCCAGCTTGACTAGTAACATAGCGAAGAGACATAGTTACAGGGAAAAGAGACCTCTCATTGAGCATGCAGTTTAGGGAAGCAAATTTGGAAGACTTATTCTGAAGATCAGAAATGCATTGTCAAGCCAGTCTAACTTCCTCTACACCAGGAAGCTTGTGGACTGGAGAAAGCCATGTGATACTCTTACAGAGCAGGCTGAGGAAACATGGCCTAGATAAAAAACTATTTTAGGATGTGGGTAAAATCATTAGGTTAACAGGAGCAGAGTTTTGTTTCAGTATTTCACTTTCATCAAGGCAAAGTGTATTTTATGGGATTTTGTATAGTTATTTCAACTTACTGGTCTTGTTCATGAACTAGATAATAGACAAGTATATGGCTACGAAATCTTAAGGCAAGAGGTGTTTGGGAATAAATGCAGGTACACGAAGCTGGGAAGGCAATTTACAAGAATCCTGAATATTCAAAAGATGGCCTGAAAGAATAGGATGTGATTTAGAAGAATAAGCCAAATGCTGAAATAATTGTTCCCTATGTTTCCTGCCACCCCTTTCGCTACCCTGATATAGGATAAGCCATGGAATATAAAATGAGTTAACAATGATGCATTGTTCAGAAAAAAGAGGTATATGTATGTATTGACGGGAATGAACGATAGTATAATCTGGAGGACATGCAAAGTTGAGCCTTCTGCTCTGTTTTGTATTATAAAGTTAAAGTATTATTTCAGTTTTGGCCACTGCACTTCAGGAAAGATGTAGGCACAGTTAATTTGCTTCAGGAGGGTAATGGTAATGACTGGCGATTTAGAAAAGATAGCATGTGCAGAAAGAATGATTGAATTGGCATTTTTGTAACCCAAAGAAAAGATTAAGGGAAATAAGCTTTTAAGTGTGTGGAAGTTCACTGCAGAAAAGCAAACATCTGCCCTTGCTAGATGTGCCTCGCTTACTAATGGCAACATGGACCGTTCTCTGGCCTACTCTTTGTTTGCTTTTTGCTTGTGTTTTTTATAAGAGCTGTTATGTCTAGCACTCAACAAAGAGCCTGTTGTCTTAGGATCATTTGAAGAAATATATAAGTTGGTTAAATCAAGATGGATCTTCATCTAACCAGATAGAAGTATAGTTAAAACTTCTCTGGCAGGTAGAAGAAAACTTACTCCCAGATTTGCCAGCCACTTTGCCAGTAATGGGCTAGCTCCCCTGTCTGTAAAAATGGGTCATGTTCTTCACCTTTGTAAGGCACTTGAGTTTTACTGAAGAGAAGTAATATAACCTAATTTAACCTAATTTATTAATGAGCATATAATAACCTAATCTAACATGAGCAGCACTGCTTGTTTTTGTGTGTGTTACCTGTTACAGTGCAATGTTGTAGAGCCTAGTCAGTTGTATCATAGAAGTCTGTCTGTTTGACCTTCTTGAAGGCTGTGACTAATTTGCTTTGATAAAGGTGGTTTGGTCTCTTCAGAATTGTCACAATCTTTTATATTTAACACTTTCAGAAAGGTAACAATCATGATTTGTGTTATCTGTCCTACTGGGAGTGTATCAAGTCATCTTGTGAATCCATATTTTTCTTTGAAACTTCCCTGTTTTTTCAGATTTTGTAAAAATTTGTGTTATTTCTGGGAGATTCTTAGCAAGGTCTTTTAAAATTCAAACTGTAAACCACTTCTGTGGATATAAAACTTCCTACTATTCCTAATCTGTCAGTATGCTTTGTCAGTATTTTGGTAATCTGTCCTCAAATGGAGAAAAAAAATAGGATTTGAGACCCAAAAAAAAAAAAAAGGGGAAGCTGCCAAGTATTATTCTTAACTTCACGTGCCTCAGTACTGGTGTAATGATTTGTTTCAGAATAAGCAGTTGACACATATCTTTTCTATTGCTGTCAGTCTTAGCTTTACTTAACATGTATTCCCCCATGCTATCAGGTTATTAGTGTCATTGCTTTTTTTCTCAGTTGCAGATAATTTTTCGTCTGGACAGGCAACACCTAAAGCTAACAGTTGAAACAGGTAAAGCAATTAAATTTAATAAATTAGTAGACTCATACGTGAAAGCAAATACAACTCATAAGCTCATAATATATGGCTTAGGTGTAGGCATGTTACAATTGCATTAAAAATTGGAAAAAACATCTACTTTCTTATGCGTTTAGTTTTTTTTTTAACCTCAACTGTGTTGATTTCTTTCAGACATTGCTGTACTAACTTGGTTAAGGAAGAAGTTTGAAAGAATTCATTCAATATTGCTAAAATTTTAACAGATAACACTTCAGAGGGCTCGGGCATAATTTTTCAAGTGTCACTTTTTTAAAAAGTGAAAAAAACACTGCTACTTAAGCATCAAGTTTCTATTAATTTAATAATACGGTTTTTTACAAAAGCTGATATTATAAGTACTAATGTTTAACTTGTGGTCGAGAGATGAAAGAATGTAAAAAAACCTGTGTCTGCAAACTAGAATATGTATGGGAAAACAGTCCAAAGGAACGATCATCTGGGGAACTGCTCATGTGAATGTGTGCTATTGAGGAGGCTGTTTTCTAGCCATATCGGGAGCAATTCATAGTTTGTTGTGCTAAGTGTTCATGACTGAATGGATTGCGACATATATAGAACTCAAAAATAGATAACTGCTTATTTGGGAGGACAGGCAGTCCTCCCACTTAAATCATATCATCCGAGAGGCTAAAAAAATTTGATGACTTGTTCCACCTCTCCACTCTACCCTGCATATGTTGTTTTCCTCACAGTCTCAGTTCACTGCCTCTTTTTAGATGCAGTCTTTTGGCTACTTCTCCCTCGCACAGGATTTTTAAGTCTTAAATGCTGGAAAACTTTCCTCCCTTTCCCGTTCCACCTCAAGGTCTACCACAGTTGCATGGGGAACTTAATTGAATTTCTCTTCTTCTTCTAGGACAGCCTTAAGACCTTGTGGATGGGAGACCTTTTGTGCTTTTGCGTTCATGTCAGAATGGCCTAGGCCAATCTGTTGCTCTACGATTCCTACCACCAGCGCTCTACTGCAATGTGTTGGGATTTTGTCACCAGTGCTAGTAGACCATCCAGATGGCTGTAAACCCGCAGAGGAGGTTAGTACAAAATGTATTTCAGGAATTTTGACTTTTGGATGAGGTCTATCTACTCTGGATGTATTTTAGATCAAAGGGAGCACTTAGTCTACACATATGTTACTATATCATTGCATATTCCATAGTTTTCTGTTTTTTCACAGTCCTGGTGGACCACTTAATTTGTCTGTAGCTGTTAAACAAGTGTCCATAAAAATCTGTTTAGGTATTAGCACAAGTCCAGTCTATTTATTTTTGAGTTGTCTCTGGGTATTGACAAGTGCAATAACCAAGTGGGTAAAGCACCTTATTTTTTAGTTCTCTTAAGCTTACTTTTGCTCTCTCAGCATGGTGTCACCTTGAAAAGAGCTGGAATTTAGATCAGTTTTCCATCCAGCTGAACTAAGGAAGCCTAATATTTTCTGTGTTTCTACAGTAAACAAGTTTTCCTTAAAGCATCCTTGTTGGACAAGAGTTGACTTACTAAATTACCGTTGTGTAGTCACTGGGTGCCCAGTGAGGTGTTTAGCAACTCTGTTCTTGTCAAGCGTTCTCTCTGTGTGTATCCCCCAATTGCTAATGTTTTTTAAGCTTGATTGAAACAAGATGGAGAATGAAAATTTAACAGGACATATGGGCAAAGATGTGATAGAATCTTGTTTAATTTGCAGAAATTCAGCTGTATTTAGAATGTTAAATGTTGCCCTCCACTTGGTGTCCTCAGTGTTGGCATTTTGTGCTTATTTTGTGTCATTATTTTTCTTTCCTGCAAACCTGTTGGCACCATTTGTAGGATTCGTTTTCACAGACAGTTCCGAGAACTTATTGGGGTCAACTTTGAAGTTCAGTTTCAGTGTCGCAAAAAGAGAAAAACCTGTTTCAGATCTAAGTGGATGCTTTCTCAGGTAGAGAAAAATCTTTCAGAGCTATCTGGCGTGTACTTTTACATTCAGTGCTTAAAAAGTATAGCCTGAACAAACATCAGTTTAGGAGAGAGGGAAAAATATATCCAAAATTACTATTTAATACTGTTAAATAATAGTAGAAGCTACTCAGAATTCAAAAAAATGTAGGGTCTCAAAAATAAAAAAAGAAGCAGAGCAAATTCTTATATTTCTGAATTTACTGATTATGGCCTCTCAAGCCGTAGATCTACTAATGGTTCTTTCACTGTAACGCAGCCACCTCTTCTGTGATTGTTTGGTGGTGAGTACTATGAGGCAAGAGATGTAAGTGTAAATAACTACTGTTAAGGTGGGGATACCTGATTGGTGTTCATTCTTTGGTCTGGGTCTGCTCTGAGAGACTGGTGTGGCTGAAAAGCCACAATTTTCACATTTATTTTTCAGTTGAATCAGTTTCCTGATTGAGTTTCTTCATTACTTTGGGGTTTTTTGCTGGCGAGTCAGAAGGCTGCCTTGTTGGAATGAGAGAGAAGACAGAGGAGCAAGCACTTATGCAATAGTGTGTTGGTGAACTGTTAACCATGGTCTAACTGTGTGGTATGGCTTCTCAGGCGTGTCTAGTCCCCACTGTTCTTAGGACTCTGGTATCTTCTAAGAAGCTGAAAATATTTTAGAAAAATTGCCGAATGTAATTCTATACATGTGGGAAACCTTGGCTGGTCCGAGGAGTTAGTGTGTGTGAACTTAAACATTGGCCTTGAATAGATGCNCAACTGAGAAGGAGTCATCCCATTATGAACTGTTGGTATTCAGCTAAACCAGTCATGCATGGACGCGCAACTCGGGAAGGGGTATAATAAGTCTTGTAAAATCAATAAAGATGGTCTTTTGGCCCACAACTTCTACATGTCGTGGGTTGCCCCGACCGCTACATCTATGAATTGAAGCAAAGAATTTTAGAAGTGGCTTTAAAAGTATCAGATTTAATTTAAATTTCAAAAGTGATTGTACAACTCAAATACTGTGACCTCTAACTAATGTACAGTTGAATTTGCAAAACAGTTCCATCATATTACCTTTTTAAGTGTTGTCTCACTTTTTTTATGGTGACCTGTTTGTCTCTTTGCTTCTATTTGGGTATGAATTCTGAATTGAAAAAAAAGCTTAAGTTGCTACTTTCAACTTTATACCTTCAGAAATGTCGTGTTAAATACATTAGCTGTTTTTTATGGAGTGCCTGACAACTTATGAAAAAAAATGGCAAAGTAATAAGCACCTGAGTATTTGAAGAAACTTAAGTAATTTAGTGAAGTTTAATACATATCTGCCATACCTAATGTTATACTGATTTTCCCTGTGCAACTGTGCAGAAAATTGTTAGCATCAATCTTGCAGTTAACTGAAAGAATAAGTGAACTCTTTCAAGAAATATTTTTTCTGCCTTAAATTATATATCATGCTTCTGATTTCTCTGGTCTGCTGCGCAGTTCAACAAATAACAGATTCTAAATTTTTATCTGCTTTTTTCAGTTACTCATGCAAGCCTGTATCTTGATATGGCTATTTTATCTACTTTTGTCAAACATTTTTCTTATTAGGGTGAAAACTTATACCAATTAAGCCAGATGGAGAACCTTTTTTTTGGAATCATTAGCTCTAAGAGTATAGTCATGAAATTTAACATGTGAGTGGATCTACTGTGTTTCTTCCAGAGAATTAAGAAATAATATCCAGCAATATTGGAAAAGGATTTATTATAGAATGCTGAAAATGTAGCATTTTCCTGTGAAAATGACTATTTAAGTAGAAAACTGATTTTTTAAAGTTTTATTAATTTTTTGGTTTTCTAGCACTTTTTTTCACAAAGGAGCTCAAAATGATAGATTTGTTCTTATTTTTAAAGGTATAGTTTTTTAAGCTGTTAGCAGAACAAGATTGCTGTTTTCTGTAGAGCTCAACTTACTGTTTGCATATTACTACTTTTGATCAAAATGTGAACTTGAGTGTCTTTTTTTATTATTATTTTTCCATGAAGTTGAAAGTTAGGAAGAGTGCTCAGTGCTTCTGTTTAACCTTTGGAAATCCAAACTGGAATTTGTTGCACAAATGTTGTGTTTAAATTGACTTACTTGATAGGGCTACCCAAAGCTTCTTGAAATTTATATCCACCTGTTTGATCTAGACCTTTTTTTCATTTTCCCCTATTACATTTTTTGTCATTAATAATGATGTGGTTTTTATTATGGTCTGTCCAGAGTGCAGAAGTTTCATTTTGAAAAACTGTAAAACCAAGACATTCTTTGTCACACTTGGCTGGATTTAAATGCAACATTCTCTAGGTCTCAATGTCCATACCTAAAAATAAATAAAAAATCTACTGAAACTAAAAATAGTTAATTGTTTGGAAGTACTGTTCTGGTGAATGTAAAGGAGTTTTAAATATTTGCTGTAGTATTTCTGATGAGTCTGAGAAGTCCTCAATGTCATCAGCATTTATTATATCTATTTATTATATCTGGAAATACTGGCAAATAAAATCTTGGTTTCTAAGTATTTTTTATAAAGCTATCTAATATGTCTGGTTTGGGGTATGGGGGGACAACATTGCTGTTCACAATGAGATTAATAGACTGGATTTCTTGTCCTTTTTAGTCTTTGAATATTCTTTTTTTCCTATATAGTCTCAGCATTCTGAAATTAGAAGTTTTTATTCTGCTGTCTGGCCATATATTGTCCTTTTTTTGTTTTTCATCAAATTTCTGTGAATTTTTCGTGACTATTCAGTTGGGCTTTTTGTTTGTCTACTAGTCTAGCAGCTTCATGTATTCATATTTCTAGGAAGTGCTAATGTAAAACCAGTTTTATTTATTTATGTTAGGGCTATCATATGACATGAGTGGGCTGAACTGAGTTCTTTCTCTTCCACTTACTAGAAATAGGGAAGATTGCTTTTTGCTGACTTAGAGCGACCTGAGCGTGTACCTGTGGTTGATAACAATTTCTGTGCTTAGGACTATAATTTTTAATAACTGCTTACAGAAAGGTGTATTTTCTGGATAGGTGAACACTGTGTGCTTGCGTTTTTATGAATCGTTTGCATAATCATCTGTGTGTTTTAGACAGGTGAGGTCTTAACTTCTCCATCTTCTTTGTTCTCCTTTTGTTAAATAGTCCTGTTTCTAGCAGCAACAGAAAATCATTTTTTGTTTGCATTGTACTGGCTTAGGAGATGTAGGTGTAAGAGCAGTAGGGGGAGGAAACTGCATCTACCTGTGTGAAACAATTCATCAGAGCTGCTGGCTGCCTGAGAGTTGATAGTTTACATGCTTGAATATCAAAGAGGAAAATGCAGTGAAAAGGAAAAAGAGTAAACTTTCGTTGTGAGAATGTCCCTAATGTGAAACTACCCTTTGCAACTGTTCAAAATAGACAGTAATTATGCTACGGTAAGTTCCCATGTACAGTCAATCATCACAGGTGCTTCAGCATATAAACCTGAAGCTCACCTGAAGTCTGAATTCTAGAGTTTAAGCTCTAGGCCTATGGAAATATCACTATCAGTGCTGAAGAGCAAGATGCCAAGGGGACAAAAAGTATCCAGGGCTGTAGTCCTCAAGAGGAGCTGTTGCTATATTGGACTGTTTGCAAACTATTATAACAACTTTTACCTATCAGTTTCTTCTTTCCTTGTCCCGTCTTGCAGATGATCCCAAGTTCTAAAGGATTTCCAGTACTTCACATTATTTGTCTGCCTATTCTGCTTTTTACCTGACAGTTTTCTTGTTGGCCTATCTAAAGTAAAACCCAAAATGCAAACATTAGAAATAGACTTTCCACGGACAAATTTATGGACCTTTTAAGAAAATCTCATGGTTTTTCTTTCTATATCATAGTTTGACAATGGCAATAAAGAATTTAAGCTTGAGGATTACCATGCTTTATGTTGTCAGAGGTTTCTGTGAAGAAAAAATACAACAACTCTAAAGAAAGGGGGTATGAGAGGGAAAGTGAAGATTGAATGTGGAGATTCTTATCCTTGGTGCAATGCTGCATGTGTTAATTAAATAGAAAACAGTTGTTAACAGCAGAAGCTACCTGCTGAGCAGCCAACTTGTGAAAACAGATTTTGCGTGAACGTATGCTTAAGAGCAGTATGGCCTGTCGGTATAAATACAGGCAATTGGTTTCTATGTAGAATTTCTATTTTAACATGGATATAGCAAAGTGGCACTGCAATAATTTTGTTAATGTGACATGAAACGGGACTATGCCAGCTTTTCTTTTTCTCCATATCTAATCAGGCTTTTTTTATTTCTAGAAAAAGAGAAACAAAAGTTATGGGGGGTTGGGGGATGTAGGGAGAAGGTAGTTTTTGGCTTTTGGTTTTGTTTTGGTTTTGTTTGGGTTGTTTTTAATGGAGATCTGCTGTTTTCTCTGTATTTCATAACCTGTTTGGCCCTGCAAACTGGTGAGCTACTTTTGGTTAGAAGTTTTGTTTCTCCCTAGGTGTGGTAGGGTGTGTGTAGTGTTTTAATTTATATTTTTTAAACTGTCTGCATCATCACCCTTAGAGGGATGAGAAGTGAAGCTTGTTAACAAAAACCTTTTATATTCTTTACCATTCTTAATTTTACTTGCGATAAGTATTAAATAATCGTCATCCTTATTTTGTCAAATTATAATTCCTAATTCTTTATATCTTCATGTTTAGTCCTGTGTATTATTCTATTCAGCAGTTCTTAACTTGGTAGCTGACTTTATTTTGTATATCAGCAAATTGTAGGCAGAATTCAGTTAGCTTCTGTGGAATAAACATCCTGTGGCCCCAGTGTGTACTGTCAGTTTTTCTTTGATCGTATTGTTCTCAAAATTTTTCATCTAGAATATTTAAGTTTTTGAGTATTTTCCATAACTACTAAAGGCTGAAAGAAAGATTTTCTAGGAGTGTATTTGAAATTTCTTCAAGGTCTCCTGGATTTTTAGTCTGCTATAGAAAATTTTTCAGATTAGAGCTTTCTGTAGTTGTTCACGTAAGGATTGTTGAATCTGTTCACTGGAGAAGTTTCCAGAAATCTCCTTTAAAATCATTTTTCTAATTAGCTGACACTGCTTTTCTTTAATTCAAATTCTTGCCCATTAGTGATTCATGCTTAATGATGACTATTTGCCTGTGTAATTTTCTGCTGTCTTTAAAAATGTTTGAAGAATTAATGAACAATTTATTCCACTCCAGCTTTTGGCTTTGATACATATCTAAATAATAATCAGTAGTTTTATGGAGGTTGTATATTTTGGGACATTTGAGACTCAACTTGCAAGATTTAAAGATTTCTTCTAATGTACGAGCAAGATTTCAAGATTGTCTTGCAAGAAATTAATTCACTTGATTGTTCATAGCCTGCTTAGGTATTTCTCTGTGAAAAATTTATAACTAGCTTGGTGACAATGAATTCTGACCTTCAAGAAGTCAAAGATTTCTCCTTGAAATCTGTTTATTTCATACTGATACTCGAGTTGCTAGGTTTCTTTTCTTCTAAATTCTATCTGAATAGCAGAGTAAAGAGTAAATTCCAGGCCCCTCTGTCTGTGTCCATTTGTGTTTTCAAGAAGAATCTATTTCCTCAAAACCAAGTGCAACCTGATGTTTATAACTGTTGACGTGTGCAGACTGAAGAAAGTATGGTCTGCAAAAAAGTCTTGAGCATTTGACACGTCTGAATGAAGACTAATCTGTTGATAAGGATTCTATTCATTTTGGTTCAGTCTCAGCTGGTAGAACTTTGAAAAGAATTTAGAAGTAAATCTGATTTTCTGGACTACACAGAAACAAAGGAGGATGGAAAATGAGCATTGAGAATATGGAACAGCTTACTGTGTTTTCACTTCCATGTAATCTAATCTAGTGCATATGATTTCTTAAAGAAGATTACTCACAATAGTAAATTTATTTTTTTTTTAGCAGGAATTTTAACTTAAAAAGAAGTACTTTTGGCAAGCCTGTTTTACTGACAGGTCGTCTTACACCTGTCAGATGATTCAAAATAGTCTTTGGAATGTGGGAGTTCTTCATTATTAGAAATTCTTGACTGCTAGCATTGTATTTGGTCTTAGTGAATATACGCCTTGTAAGGCCAAGTGATGCTAGTTTTGGCTAGAAGCCTTCATGCTGTGTTACTCCGTGTCACAAACCTGAGTATCTAAAATACATGGAGGTGTTTATGGGTTTTTGTTGCTGACAGCAGATAGTATACTGGTAGCCTAATCTCTACTACTGTGATACTATCCCATTGTAATATAAATTTGGGGTAGTTCAGCTTTTTATTTCTTAAGAGCCTTGGAACTGTCATTTAGCTCTGATGGGGAAGCTACAATTACTTGTTTTTAAAAAAATGTTTCTTCTGAATAATGGTAAACTTGCACAGTCTGTAGCTCACATGATAAAATTGTTTGTCTCGAGGTAACGGAGGGTCCTCACTTAGAGCATCTGTGCTGCTTTGATCTGGATTTTCCTCTTCCAGTCCTGCGGTTTTGAGATTGGACAACCAGCTAGCACAGCTCTTGAGGGATTTAAGAAAGGTTGGAGTCAGTTTATAGCTCTGGAATGCTGATTGGCAGGAGCATTACTGTACTGAAAAAGCTAAGTGCTGTCTCACCAGCTATGAATCTTCCAAAAAGAAAAGCCAAACAAAATCCCGCCTCTGTGAGGAGTAGCGCAAGGCTCACATAGATCTCACTGATGCATCTTCAGGCATTAATTATTGTATGTTGGGGATTTATGAGCTTGGTGCATTGCTAGCACTGACGTTAAAGTCCTCTCTTGTTGCTGTTAATAGCAAAAGCTTTTCACTCTTGAATTGTTCATTGTCTTCATGCTGCCTGTGATACTTGCTGATGAAAATACTGTCTGTGTTCTTCAGCTGGGTGTTACTTTAAGTCAAGCACGCTCAGTAGCCCTCCCAGAGAGCGTGTGTGAAATAGCTATGGCTTTGAAGAGGAATGTTTGCACTCCATCAACATCTGAGGTATCAATAGCCCAATTTAAGACTGCAGTTGTTTCAGGAAAAGAAATAACTGTCTATCGGCTTATAAATCTCCTTTCCTAAGAGGATTGCCTATTCTGTAGATGTCAGGAGAGGCAGTAACTGCTGTTCAATATAAGAAGGAAAAGATCTGAATAGCAGTGGTTTGAGCTTATTTGCCAGTGCTGCAGTACCCAGTAACTGAATGCAAATGCAAATACTTACTGCTGTTCGCTTCAGGGTACTCCTTAACTGTATATTCATTTTGGTTTGTGTTGTAATTAAATTGAACTAATGATATATTCCAATATTTGAAGCAGTACTGTAAGATGAAGTATAGTGGTTTTTGTATAGAATTGGCAGTATTAAGTAACGTATACTCATTGCTTACTGGGCATAATAGAAGTATATTTTAAATCTCAAAGCACTTGAGAAAATGGAAATATTTGAAGGATCCCAGAATAAGTGTGTTTATTTTTAGATAATTTTTAATTCAACCTGGAGAGCTGACAGAAAAATGAAATTTTTGCCCCAATTGTTTGAAAGTTACTCTAAAATCATGGAACAGGAGTCTAGTGAATCTTAACTGTTTATATGGCAGCAGTAGTCTTTGTACTTTTATTGTATTCTTGGCTTCCAAATTTTAGCTATCCTCTTGAGGTCCTGTAATATTTACAGTGATATTCTGCTCTCCCTCCTGGTTCAACTTCTTTCTTGTACAGCAAAAATTGTAAAAAAGAATGTAAACCCAAAATCTGTGGATTCATTTGGTTTGAAATTTTAGTACCTGATTAAAATATTGTTCATCTGGTCCTTTGAAACTTTGCCCATTGCAGTTTCTTCCTGCAAGCAAGACAGGGTTTTTTTTAAACTCAGTCTGAAAAGTATTGGTTATGGCTGAGAAAAAGTAGTAACTTAGAGAAGCCATTCAAAGACTTTGATTTGAGGAGTTCTGTAAATAATCTTTTATTTTATTCTCAAAACCAATTTGGCATTAGGGGGATCTGTGACTATGGACATTTGGGTTTGCTTTTTCTTCTAAAACAAAAAAAATAACTTGAAACCAACATACCCCCCCCCCCCCCTTCAGCAAACACTGAGCTGATATAGAGGAATTCTGTGACGAAGATCCAACATCTGCATTTGTTTCTGGAAGCAATTAATTTAGGCCTTTCAGTTTGTGTTCAATATACTTCCATGAATTCCAGACTGTAGAAGAGTGGAAGTAAAAACGACTTCTTGGATCGCCGCATCAGTGGTCTTTCATAAATCCACAGATCCACAGACTCTGCTTTGAAACATTGTCTTTGCTGAAAACGTAACTCTCTCTCTGCCTTTCCCTTGTGAAATAGTGGCACATCATGCAGTGCTTTTTGGCTTTATATTTAAGGAAAGTACTTAAGTGATGCATCCAAAATTCTCATTGGCCTTTTATCCATGACTCTGGGTGACAGTAGCACCTCCCAGTGTCACCTTTATGAGCCATTTCTTTATTGAAACTCTTCAGCTGTCAGCAGAGTTACGTACTTCAGCACATACTGCTGAAGGTATTTCAGTAAGTGTCATCATGATTCTGTTATTCCAGTTGACAAAACCTACCTTATCACTTTTTCCTTTTTGCAGGAACAGGTCTCAAGATGGCCAACCTAGATGTAGCACCAAGACTGCTAAAGAAAATAGTTGCCAGATTATCAAAAGTGAATTCTTGTCAGCCAAAAGTTTTTTTTGTCTTCACAGTCTTTCTTGTAATCATCTTGTTTATCCATATTAATTTTTGGATTAATTCTGTACTTCCTCACCTTAAATAACAATTTTCTTTGTGTGAGTTTTATATAAAATATTTCGCACTAGCTGGCAGCAGTAAGTTTGAAGTCAGTTATAGATTGGATTAAATTTACACTGTTCTATTTCATCAAAATTATACAGCTTTTTATTCAGCTTCTAAATAAAAGTATTTCTTTCTATATATTGCTTTGTATTCAGCTTCTGAATTCCTTCCAAGGGCTAGTCAGTTGGGATCCAAAAACTAGTCAATTGGGAATCAACACTGTTCCCTTTATGAGAGCTGAGGGTTCATCAGCCCAACTGAAGGGCATTTACACCAATGCATGCAGCGTGGGCACTAAGCAGGAGGAATTGGAAGTTATTGTAGGTCAAGGAGACTATGACATTGTTGCCGTCACGGAAATGTGGTGGGATGACCGATATAACTGATGTGCAGCTATGGTGGGATATAAACTCTTCAGGTGGGAGAAGAAGGGTAGGAAAGGTGATAGGGTAGCCCTCTAGTTTAGAGAGAGAGCATGATGGGAGTCTGTTATAGACCACCCAGCCAAGAAGAAGCAGCTGATGAGCTCTTCTGTCAACAAATGGGAGAAGTCTCAAGATCGCTAGATCTTGTCCTTGTGGGAGACTTCAATCTTCCACATGTCTGCTGGAAGTACAATACAGAAGAAAGGAAGCAGTCTAGGAGGTTCCTGGAGTGTATGGAAGACAACTTCATCATACAACTGGTTAATGAAGTGACAAGGGAAGGTGCCCTCCAGGACCTGCTGTTCAACAGAGAAGGCCTTGTGGGGGATGTGAAGGTTGGAGGATGCCTGGGGCAAAGTGATCATGAGATGATAGGATTTTCAGTTCTAGGTGAGGTAAGGAGGGAGATTAGCAGTACAGTCACATTAAACTTTGAGAAGACAGACTTTGTACTGTTCAGAAGGCTTGTTGATAAGGACTGTCTCCCATGGCACTTTAAGGGCAAGGGAGTCCACAAGGGCTGGGAACTTAAAATGAAACCCTAGCAGCTCAGGAGCTAGTTGCCCCCATGTTCCAGAAAAGGAGCCATCAAGGGAAAAAAAAAACGAGTTGACTGAGCAGGGAGATCTTGAAGGAGATCAAAAAGAAGAGGAATGACTATGAACTTTGGAAGAAGGGACAGGTGTCTTGGGTGGGCTGCAGTGAGGAAGCGAGATCATGCAGAGAAAAAATCAGGAGGGCTAAGGCCCAATTTGAACTCAGAATGGCCAAGTCTGTGAAGGATAAAACAAAATCTTTCTATAAATACATTAACAATAAAAGGAGGACCAGGGAGAATATCCTCTGGGTCACTTTCAACCTAGTGATTCTGTGATCTATTTACATCTCTGATCATTCAGTCTATTCTAGAAACATTTGCAGTACTTACATAAGGTAAACTGCATTAATTGTTACATTAATGTAAACTAGTCATACAGTATTACTACATGAAATTAAACATGAATGTCTGGACAACTTGCTGTCCTTCCAAGTGGTTTTGGATTTATGCCTCTTTCAAGGTAGCATGTGTAGTATATTGCTAGACTTTTCTGCTGTCGTACTTTTGAAATTTCCCATGGCAGTTATTAATCTCAGTTGGTTTTATTTCGTCTTGAGTTTGATCATTTCCAATTCCTTGTCCCTGTTGCAATTAATTTTCACATAACTTGTCTTTTCTTAAATGGAGGTAAACACTGTTTCTAGTATAATTAACATTTGGGTCATACTAGATGGTTATTAATCTGCAAATGATCATTTTTGTTTGAATAGCGCTGATTAGGAATAGAATCAGGAAGGACTGTGTAGTAGCGGGAACTGCTTGGGAGCGTTGACCAAATGATTGCTTGATATTGAAATTTTTAGGAAACTTAATTAAAATAGTACATGCTGCTTACAAACTCATTTGAGAAGCTGTTAAGCACTCTAATTTGCAAAACGATAAACTTCTCAGAAGTTAAATGATTGTAGTTAAGATGTTTCTGAAATGTGTAGGTGTCAAAATAGCAATGTGTGATATTAGTTTCCTTGCAGTATCTGAGCAAGCTTGGTTTTGAAAGCATTTCTACTTGGTTCAGAAATTTTATTTCCTCACTATGTATCTGTAGAAGTAATTAGAATTAATCATAGAAGTTTAGAGCTTAAGACTACTTGGATAAATAAATCACAGGAATTGAGGTTCAAGTGCACACTAACTTAGTTCCATACAGTTAAACAGTTTGACAAAATTGTGGATAGATGACGCCTGTTTTTCCATTTTTGTATTGCTTTTCTGTGTGATGAGCTGGATTTTCATCTTACAAGAGCTTCTACTTTTATAAATACATGAATTCTAATTTATGTGTAGGAAAACCTTCATGAACTCATTACTTCTGCCTTTGTGCATTGAGTTAATCCTTGTTTTATCAAGTTTAGTAAACTACTCTGTTTTATTCTTCCTTATTTCCAAGGCCTACCAGTTTTTAGAAGTGTTATAGTTTTTAATAAGGGTCAGTTTAAGAAAATTGAGTTATGAATTGAAAATTCACTTTTAAATGTAGTATTCTTGCACATTCTAGTATTCTATTCTAGCAAGAATAGAAATTTCTTTTATTGACCTCAATTTCCTAGATTTGTCTGTAGTTTTACTTCAATGACTTGTTCTCGTGCTGCTCAGACCAGTATGATCTGTGTTCTCCTCACTTCTTCAGAACTTACTGTAGCTCAATGAAGAATACTTATCTTTGCCTAAAGTCCTGAGCTGAAGAGATTACTGGCATCCTTGAGCTCATAAATACTTTCGGGTTTTTTTTCCCTGATGAAATTTAACAGTTGCATTTGTTTCTATGAGGAAGACACACCATATACCTGTTTCCACAAGTGATGGGTTGACCCTCTGATTTGAATGGTTTTTTACATTTGATTTGAACATTGAAACTAGGTAGTACTTTGCATATTTTCAAACTGACTTGTTAACTAATAAGATGGTGGTAATGAGCTTTTTGCCAACAAACAGTAAAAACAATTGAACAGAGCATGGACCAGTAAAGAAAAAAAATAATACACCATCACAGTAGCAAAAAATAGTTCTGAAACACATGAGTCTAATGTTGGCATCACTTCTGTTTTCAAATGAAGACACGTTCCACTAGATAGGCCACATTAATAGCTCAGATATGGAGTTTTAGATGATGCTCAAACTGACAGTTTGCATTTGGTTCTTTTTTCAGCAGTTTGCTCAAAAATCCATACATATGCCTAATGTGTTACCTAAAGTATGCCTGTCTTTTCTCCCTCATTACTAAATAGACTGAGAAGCTAAGAATTCAGTTTTGTGTTGGCCATCAGCCTTTCCTTAGATGCTGTCAGATAATCACTCTCCATTTAGTTTAAATTGTTATTAATAGCTTAGAAATAGCAAATGTTGTGTCAAGATTTTGATGAGCCCTTAGTTTGTGCCATCTTCTGTTTATTCATATCTGAAAGTCTGGAGAACAAACTTTACATCAGCTTCGTCTGTTTAGGAGCCGCAACCAGCAAAGGACCTTCATTATTTGAATAGTGGCAGTGAAGCCCTTTGACAAGTCTGTTACAAAGTTGTTTTGAAGGCTTATAAGCAAAGATGAAGTTAGTCCAGAAATGGAAGTGGCTGAATGTGTCATACTGAAAAGAGTGAGCATTCTTTTTCATGTCAGCTGTGTTGGTAAGAGATGGTAAACTGAAGTAATACACTCTATATGAACAGTAATTTTATAGATGACCTTTTTCTATATTGTGTAAAGGTTTTTTACATATTGCCCACTATTCTGAGGCGAAGAAAAAAAACCTATTTTCATAGTAATCTTCAGTTTTATATCATTAGTCAGTAACAAAGGCAGTTATTAAATCTGTGCATTTTCATATTCTTGCTGTAGTTACTGAACTTGTTTATAGGTGCAGTTGGCTTTCTTAGCTGTAAGGACACCCTGCTGATTCATTTTAGAGCTCCTATTAGACTGAAGTTTCTCTGCAAAGCAGTTTCCTAGCCTGTTGACACCCAACCTGTATGAATAATGAGATTATTCCATGCTGGGTACAGGACTTTGAACTTGCATTTATTGAACCTCTTGAGGTTTTCAACCTAGCCCTTGGATGATGTCCCTTGGGTTGACCACCCAGGGCCATTCCAGGGTACTGGAATCTGCATGTTTCACCTCCTGTTCGGTGTCACCAGCAGCCTTGCTGAGTGTGCATTCAGTCCAATCCCTCAGGTTTGCTGTGAGAACACTAACCAATATCAGTTCCAACTTTGACCCTCTGAAGGACACCACTGGTGAATGTCTGTCAGCGGGACTTTGTTCTGGTCAAAACCCATAGAGACTGCTTGTCTAGGTAGTGGCGTATTCACTTGGCAGCCCCCTTCCTCAGTTCTGAGGCAACTGTCTGGATCACTGTGACCTTTCAGAGATGATAGAGAATGAACCTGCAATAAGTTTGTTCTGCTCTTTCAGCACCCTTAGATGCCTCCATCTGGTGTCATAGAGATGCACATGTTCAGGTGGCTTAAAACATCCCTGACTCAGTCTGTCTCTACTGCATTTGAAGTTTCACCCACTAGACTCTGATCTGGGGCACCCAGTAACAAAAGCAGCCCAAAAGTATCTTAGACTTTTTCTATGCTGGTTTTTAGCAGGTCTGCTGTTCCACTGAGTCATGGGTCTGAGTTATTCTCTGCCTTTCTTTTACTGGTATCCTTACAAGTGCATTTCTTGTTGCTGCTCTTGTTTCTCCTGAACTTGAACTCCAGGGTTCCCCAAGTCCCTTGCCCCATGCTCAGGGGATGTTTCTGTATTCCTCCAAACTACCTCTGCTTCCACTTTGTGTGTATTTCACAGAATTCCAAGAACCTCTCTATGATGTTGCTTGTCTCAGTCACACAGCTGCTATGCCAGAAGCCCTCATTCTTCAGAGAAGGTCATGTTGTCTCAGTAGCCTGCATTTGACACCAGCCATGCAGCCAGATGTTGATAGACCGTGTACGCTTCTGCCCTTCCACTGAAGCAGTTGTGAACAGTATCCGAGACATGTGTCTGCTACACTCTTTCCCCCGTGAGCTCTATAGTCACTGCTCATATGCTGAAGTTCACAGTTGGTAGTATAATTGATTCATAGATGGATGAATAGCTGAGGGGTGGTTATCTAAGAGCTGAACTCTGGCATACTCATCAGTCTTTCAAATCATCCTAGTGATATCATGTTCTGGAAATGCACATCTGCAGGTTTTCCTTCTGTTCCCACAAGTCACGGATTTCTTGGATTTGCCCCTCACCCAGCTCTTGTCTTAGTAATCTCTTGTCTTAGTAATCTCCATCCCCTCATTCTTTGAGTGCAGTGCCTGGCTGTCTCTTCTTCCTTGCATCATGGGACTCACCCTGGTGCCACTGCAAGTTCTCAGTGAAGACTCTTCTACCTACTATTCATCCTTGCTCATGGTATACCAGTCTACCTGGATTATCCAGTGGCTCCCTCCACTGCAGAGCAGCACATTAGGCAGAGCAATACTCCTAGGGCTGAGGGCCCCACCACCACTCCAGTACCAGAGAATGGTACCTAGTGTTTTGATGACCCAAACTGTGGATAGCAGAATCCTCTTCCAGAGCTCTGTCTGGTGTGGTAAAGGCAATTGCTTCAGCAGCTTCTGAGCCCTTTTGCTTCACTGGTGTGCTGCCTGAATTCTGCTGGTAAGCAGACAGTGGAAGTGCTGTCATAAAACCAGCAATAAAAATGGTGTGATTCATGAGAGGGTAAACTACCCAAGGGAGTGAGAGCATTTGTGTAAAGGTACAGGGAACAGCCTTATCGATGGTAACCAGTGTGTGTTGAACTTTTGCATTGCTGTCTCAGTAACCACTTCCCTGAGCGCTCAAAGGTTTCAGAGCATTCACAAAGTGTCTCTGACATTTCACTGATCTCTCAAAGGAATCTTCTTGCATTAGAGGCAAGTGCCAGCCTATGCATTTAAAAACACTTGATATAGTTGGTATTTTTATGGATGGAAAGTCTAGTTTACAGTTCTACTCCTAGTGTCTTGCCTTAATTTGACGACTGTGCTCCTGTGTGTTTTACCCTTTTCTTTTACAGCCTAATATCTCATGAGCCTGAACTTCAAGAAGTCTGATATTGTAAGAATTTAATTAGTTTTTTTTAAATATGCTATTTTTAATGAGCATTTGTTTTCTTTCAGTACACACACAGTGGTGTTACAACTTGATTCTTTGCCAGATCATTTCTATTGTGCCCTAGGTTAGAGCAAAAGAAACCAGTGATTTGAAGAGTTTCAAGTACAGTTGTACAGTTTGTTTCTGTTGGTGGTTGATAGTGTGTGTCTAGAGAAGAATTCGGGTGAAACAGTAATGACATTTCCACTGTATTCTCTGAACATTTAGTGACTTCAGAGTCACAGTTACAGAGTGCCTGATGCAGGGGTGAGGACTTGGTATTTAATAGCTGATGAATAGGCTTGCAATGCTGACAGTAAGTAGGAAGTTCCCCTACATAACTGCATATAGTTAAAATTTTTTTTTAACTCCTTGTTGCTAAATTCACTTGGTTTCTGTTAATACAAGAAGCAAGAGTAACAGGCAACAGTTGTTCTTTCTTGTATCATCTACATGCAGCTTTTGATTTTGTAGACCTGCTACTTGATTTAGGTTACATTTTTCCAGCCATAAAGAATACTACTCTCTTCCCTTACCTTGTAATCAAGCTGTTCCTTGTCTTCATCCTTTTGCCCTTCTCACTTGTCCTTTCTAACCATTCCGTATCCTTTTTGAAATGAGAAGACTGGGTATTCATTCACTGCTCAAGATGAGAAAGCAGATACAGTGAAATGATACAGTGATGGTTTGTTTTCTGTTCTTCTCTTAGTAGTCTGTAACAAATTATTTTTCTTTCACTGCTGCTGCTTGCCAGTCTGATGGTTTTATAAAGCTTTGTAGTGCTGCTCCAAGATCTAGAGTTCAGAACCATTCTTGTGTGTATTAAAGAAGAAAAGAAAAACAAGCAACAAGAACCCCAAAACAGAATAAAACAACTGAAAAACCCCAAGAAATAACCCCTATAATTTTTTTTTTCTCACCAGTGCTAATTACAGATACGTTTGCAGTTCTTCATTTCGTACAGTCATCTCTATATACCAAAACTATATATATGCAAACGGAGATTATCCCAAATTGAACTTTCTTGGCATTTGATGCATGTGTGTGCAGGAGGCAGAAGGATGTGCACAATTCTGGTCTTGTACAAGCAGAAGGCTGCAGGCTGCCGCATTACTATGCCATCCAAATCTACTCTGCTTAAGTGTATGAGGATACATGAAGACAGTAATATCTCTGCTGCCAATTAGTAATAAGCTGTAATTAGAAGAGGGATGTAATAGTACTTTCAAGAAGAGGGAGGAGGAGAAGGACAGGAATCAAATTATGACAATGAAATACTAAAGGAAGGGTAACCCTAATGATACATGTGGTTTTTGCACAATCATGGCTTACTATTAAAGTTTTTTGTAATACATTCTCCACTTTGGGCTCAAAGGATGTAAGAGAAACTGTGTGTTTGTCAATTTTAAGATTATGTTCTGTTTTTGAAGAGTAGTATTTTCCATTTAGGAATAGCTGCAGTTCTATTTTTTAACTAGTAAGTGACTGCCACTAGGAAATATTTCAGGAGTACTTCGCATTGAAATACCTTAGCACTGGTGGGGAACCTGCCAGTAAAAAGAAATAAATTTAAGAAGTCATGTTCTGATGTAAATTAACAAACCCAAAGCCATTATTGTTTTTTGTCCTACCCAGTTGCCAGTCATGGAAATAAGCAGTCTGCAGAGCACTCTTTTGGTCACTCATTTTAATGTTTCAGATGATGAATGATAACATAGGATAAAGCTGGAGTAATGCTGCTTTAATTGACTGTGTTCCCTTAATCTCATTGTAGTGCAAAGAGCATTCATTTTGATACATACAGCATTTGGTAATGAAATGGTAACTTTTCAAATGTAGTTAAATACAGCAGCTAAAATCAGAAATTTTAGGTAACTTTTTGTAACTTTTTTCTTTTTTTTTATTTTTCAGGTATAGAACGTGGTCTATCAAACTGGATTAAAGAAACCTGTTGATATTTTTATTTATACTTTTTTATTTTTTTATTTGACTTAAAGTGCCATGAAAAAATTTGCATATTGCAAGGTGGTCCTTGCCACCTCTTTGGTTTGGGTCCTTCTGGATATGTTTCTATTGCTGTACTTCAGTGAATGCAACAAATGTGATGAGAAAAAAGAACGAGGCCTGCCTGCTGGAGATGGTAAGTTTATTGCCAGAGTAATCTTTATATTATGCTCATTTAAATTGTGTTCCTCTTAAACATTTGATTTATTTTTTGTTTTCCTCCAACAATATAGGATTGGGTCAGCATTTAGGTGTTGCAGAATATTCAGTGTTGCTGTCATGGTTTAGCCCTGGCCTGGCCAATTTCAGCAGCTAGAACTGAGCAGTTGGGCTCTCTGATCCCTCCATGCCCCACTCCCAGGGAAAGGAAAATGAGATTAAAAAGTCTTGTGCGTTGGAAACTAAAACTGTGGCTTTGATGAGATGGTAATAATAGTAATGAAGAAAATAATAGAAAGAAATATAATATATGCAAATATGAGATTGCGCTCCCACCCCTCGATGACTATGCGTCACCACAAATACTGTAGAGCAGATAAGAGGGGATGGGTCCGTGAGCTGAGCTGAGCTCAGGAACTGGAATCAGGAATGCATGGATCTGGGATCAGGAGCAAACAGACAGACAAGGCTATTGCAGAAGAGAGGAAGACCCTCATGATGTCTCAGTTTTATGCCAAGCATGACATATACGGGATGGAATACTCTGTTGGGTCACCTGTCCTGTCCACCCCTCCCTGCAGGTGCAACCTTGGTTTTTTTGCCAGCTTGAGGATGGCTTTGGTTACTATAGGAAGTAGTATAAGTTTTGGCCTTTCTGCGTACCAGTGCCCCATGTTATCACTTCTAGAGAGACTGCCATCTGAAAAATATGCATTTAACTTTTAGAAAATGAAGTTACTTAGGTAAGACGACTTAGCTGAGGTCAGAAAATGTTTCTACTTTGATTCAAACCACAGTATTTGCTTTGAATGACTAGGGAATAAGTATGTTACCCAAGATCTATGTTGCAGGCTTCAATGCTTACTTAAGCTGTAGAATTCTAAATTACTATTGTAGATAAAAAATAATAAAACTACACAACAAGCAGTTCAGGAATGTAAACTTTATTAGTATAGTCTAAAACATGTTCTGAGTTTCTGAGGAAGCAAAGGCACTGTTATTTGTTAGTTGTTGCGGTAAAACAAAACAAACCAGCAACCAAGCTTATTTATCCCTCTGCCCCCNTGAGCTCAGGAACTGGAATCAGGAATGCATGGATCTGGGATCAGGAGCAAACGGACAGACAAGGCTATTGCAGAAGAGAGGAAGACCCTCATGATGTCTCAGTTTTATGCCAAGCATGACATATATAAGATGGAATACTCTGTTGGGTCACCTGTCCTGTCCACCCCTCCCTGCAGGTGCAACCTTGGTTTTTTTGCCAGCTTGAGGATGGCTTTGGTTACTATAGGAAGTAGTATAAGTTTTGGCCTTTCTGCGTACCAGTGCCCCATGTTATCACTTCTAGAGAGACTGCCATCTGAAAAATATGCATTTAACTTTTAGAAAATGAAGTTACTTAGGTAAGACGACTTAGCTGAGGTCAGAAAATGTTTCTACTTTGATTCAAACCACAGTATTTGCTTTGAATGACTAGGGAATAAGTATGTTACCCAAGATCTATGTTGCAGGCTTCAATGCTTACTTAAGCTGTAGAATTCTAAATTACTATTGTAGATAAAAAATAATAAAACTACACAACAAGCAGTTCAGGAATGTAAACTTTATTAGTATAGTCTAAAACTATACTAAACTAAATAGTTTAGAAACTAAATAGTTTCTGAGGAAGCAAAGGCACTGTTATTTGTTAGTTGTTGCGGTAAAACAAAACAAACCAGCAACCAAGCTTATTTATCCCTCTGCCCCCACAAAACCCAAACCAAACCAAAACACACACACTTTTCCAAAAAAAACCCAACCCCACAAGGAAACCAACCCATAGGCCAGTGACTGTTGTAAAAAGGAACAGTAAGTGCTGTAATGAAAATAAATGTATGGAAATAGCTAGAACAAATCTGCAGTTGTTAAATATTAGTATTATGAGTTTCCTCATGTGTTATTAGTCTTACTTAATTGAGTACAGTCTTTATTCTGACCTGTATCTGTTAAAATCCCTGTATATTTTGAAATGATATTGGCTTATAAACAAAAGAACCAACCAAACCTTAGTATATAGTTTTATATATTTTTCTTGTTTTTTTTAAACAACTGACTTGTAGTAAGGTATGTGTAGAAGTATGTCTGCTAAAAACCATGATTGTAATTGACACTGTGGTACTTCTTTTTAACCTAGTTTCATGCCTGACCTTAGATATCCTTGTTCCAGTAATTTGCTGTTTTGGAGTCTGTAGTGGATTTTATTCTCACTCAGAATGCCTACAGCCTCCTCAGATAACATTGAGGCTATTTTTTTCTGTGAAGCTTTTATCAAAATCTGCTTTTTCACTTCACTTTTTCTCCCCTTGTTTCATTTCCATAATTGATTTACTTTTCTTGACTCAGCATAAATGATATAAGTGTTCTGAATTTAATAGTCTCTTTGTCCATGTCACTCTGGGTTATTGCTTCTCTTTTCAATTCATGGAAGAATTCCGTGGCATTGATGAACCTATTTAACATATGACCAAGGTTTTTTTGAAGAGCTTAAGTTTATTTTAGGCTATGCTTGCCCAGTTGGAAAAATTAGCCTTTAGATATTTCAGCATGATCAGATGATTTTGGGGATAATTTGGACATTTCAGGTTTTCATGATGTTAGAAGGATGCTTTCCTTTAGATTTTTAATACAGAAAATGGCAAGAGTTTCTTTTTCAGAATTAGATTAAGAGACATGGCCTAAATTGCCTTTGGGAAAAACCTTTCTCCTTGGTATTGATGGCATAAGATACTAGCATCTTAAATCAGGAACTTGCAGCATATATGTCCGATATTGAATTCTATGTATTTCACTATTATATTTTACAAATTGCTCAAAATAAGAAATAATCAATGAATGTGATTGTGAATTTGTGGAAAAGTCTGTGTATGTGATTATGGTGAACTGTGAGATAAAGGTCTTTGTGTCTGCTGTCATAGAGATTGGGTGTTGTTGGTAGTTGAAATGATTCAAGTGTGGAGACAAGGGGACAAAAGGTGAAGTGGAAAAGGGGCAAAAACTTAATAAGGTTGCAAGAGAGCTGAGGTGGACGTGTTTTGGGAAAAGAGACCTGACATAGTGCTTGGCCAGGATGGGACTGGGGAACTGAAGTGATACTGGAAGATAGATATTTGGAATCTAGTGACTGAAGCTGTGCAGGGTAGTTTGGCTGTAGGCTTAAGCTTTTGTCCACCCCCTCCTTTGCAGAATAACACAGTAGTACCTTCAGGAGGTAGCCTGGGGAGGTACTATCATAGCATGTAGCAGTGTTGATCCCAGCATCCATCTGTGGGAGCCAGGAAAGAGCCTGTGCTTGCCTGATGTGATATTGCAGATCTTTCTTGTCTCCACCACGACCACTCTAGAGAAGCAGTAGTAGGTCTAGGGAGAACTCCCTCCTGTGTTTAGCTCTGAGGTTGTCTCACCTCCTCTGAGCTACCCAGCTGACTGGATGGTGCACACCCGCTTTTCCAAGCTGTCACAGCTGTTCATTATGTTGACACATCTTCCGGGTGGTGGTTCCCTTTTCATAGTTACTGTTAGTTCATCAGTCAAGTCCACAAAGAATAGTTGTTGATGGAAGGCTGTTGCTGTAAGTTTAAAGGCTGTTACAAGTTGGAAAGAAAGTCGCTAAACCTTAGTAAGCATCATCCATGTTATGAAGTAGCTTTTTCCAGACCTGAAATACATAAGATAGCCACTTGAGCCCTGTTGTTTCCAGATGGGTATTTGGCGTTACAATTGAGATTTCACAGCCTGATACATAATAAGTGTAAACAAGTTCTAGACATGAAGTATTCAATCCATTCTCCAACAGTACTAAATACAAAAGGACACAATGCCTGTAAACAAAGAATGCCCAAGTAGTACTGTGGTTTTACCTAAAAGATCTCTTTTTATGTAGCTTTGTCTTATTTCTGTATGGATCCTATATGTTAGCTGTGAGGTCTTGACTTAAATGAAGATCAGATGAGTCCTTCCTTACCCCCAGTTACAGGCTTCTTAAAGGTGGGACTGCAAAGTAACTTCCAGCTTTGGACCTTTATGCAGCTTCTACATAAAATTCCAAACTCATCCTTNGGGTCATTCCACCTGTGTAATGATTAGGACTCTGCAAAATTGAAGAGGGGGGGTGTGGAAAAAAACAGACCCCTGAAAATATGTTTTCAGAGCTAGGATTGGTATTGCAGGAGTCTTACGACCTCAGCTACTTACTATTTACACATCTTTCTTGGGCCAATGACAGATTTAAAGTAGGACCAGTCATTTTTGTCAAGCGCCAGTTAAGGCCTTGTGTTCTGAATTTTGAGATCTTTGGTAAAGATGGAATCTCCAAGTTGTGATTCAGTTCTGGATATTTTCATTTGCATAAAAATTGCAAAGAAGAAAATGAGAAGGTTCAAGATTAAAACACAGGTTTAGTTTTTGAAAATAGGAACTGCTTATCATAAATCAGCCTTGTTCTATTAAGTCTGAGGTATGTGTAAGAGACAAAACTTCTCTGAACCTGTCCAAAAGGCTGGCTTGTAATTTTGGTAGTTCTTCCAAAAGTGACGAGACTTGATGTTTTGGTCAGTTTGCTATTGTTGTGGCCCCTAAAGACGTCTCACTGCAGAATCCATCCCTTTTACTGGCTTTAGATGGTCTTGGATTTTGAGGTATCTGGTTTTCATTAGGTATTTTGCCTGGTAAAATGGAATTTGTAATCCATAGACATAAGCAGTTACTGATTTTTTTTAATGAATTTCTGGAAGAGATCAAGCCCACTTTGAAACTAATGGTTTACAGATACAAGTGAGAAATGCCTGAAAAAACATTACTACATTTCCCATTGGGTCAGGTGATGATTAAGTCATTCATTTGCCTCTGAAACTTGTAGTTGTAAATTAAGTTTCCACTTGTTAGTAGTATGTCATTAGTAGTATATCTATAGTCCTTCAAATTAAATAGTTTTTTAATAGCAAACTGACAAAGGAACACTGGAATTTTTGACAACATATTTTAGTCATTTTTGGGAGAATGTTATTGGCTTGTGTTCAGGTAAATCTACATGCATTTGTGGGAAAACAGATTACTGTAAGTGCAGAAACCTCAGAGAAGATGGATGACTTCTTGGAAAGTGATCTCTACCTCTACACCAAGGTTGCCTGTCTTAGCATTTAGTGAGTTCCATAAAATGTCTGTGGATCTAATTAGCTGTTACTGGATTTTTCTGCTGGAGAATGGAGCATTTTATTTACATAAAGTTTGTAATCAAGTAGTACATATTTGCTAATGAAATTTAAAAATTAAAGTGATTAATTTGTACACCTCAATCCAAGTCAGCGATGTGCTAAGCTAGCATTAAACACTGAGATGTGCAAATGCAAAGTATGAGTTTTCAGTTAATATAGCTACTCAATTTAACTGGTTTAGTCAAAGTTAAGACACAACTGGAAGTGTAAATGACAGAGGAAACTTTTTCTTCTAAATAGAAAATATGGTAGGATAAGATATTCAGTTTTGAGAATGCTGAAGAACATTGTGAATGTAACTGTATTCTGATAGCTTTTGTTTAATGATTTTAGCTGTATCGAGCACTCGTCATTTAATCATTTTTTGTCCAAGTGAGCCTGTATACTATTTGCTACACACGATAAAAATAGTTACGATAGCCCAAGTAATACAAAAAGGGATATATAATACAAAGAGGGATATATAAAATTAAGCCCAAATAATTACCTTGTGGTATACCATAATTTTATGTTTACCTCCTCAAAAGGCACAAAATCCAGTTTAAAAGTTCATTCAATTACAAATCCACAAGTTTTTGATGTGGATTCAACTGTAGTTATTTAGGAGGCAAAGATGCAAATTGAACTACTTGCCCATTTTAACCCATGGTTACAAGCACCTGAGTTGATTCACTCAGGACCTGCTTAGCCATACTTATTCTATCAGTTTTCAGTGTCTGAGTGGCCAGATGACCATTTCTTGTATTACATAGCTAAATTTGCAGTGTGGGGGAGTTTGGTGGAAAGGAAAAATCTCTGTGCTGGGAGGATTTTCTTTGCTGAAAGTTACTGTGTTAATGCAGCTAATGCAGTTGCTTCAGGTACTTGAAAATGAAAGTTTCTCAAGGAACACATTGTGCCTGTAACAGATTAGTGCAATATGCATGCTAGTAAAATGCTTCGTTTATTAGTAACTGTATGTTTTAGGTTTTAGTGTTTCAGCAAGGATGGAAGCTTGGGATTTTTCTTAAATTTTATTTTTGTCTTTACAGGGCTGTTTGCTCTTGGCATAAGCTTTAATTACACTGTGCTATCCTAGATGCAAGTTAAAGATAATTTGAAGTTAGACTTATTACTGAGAGCTTTGGTGCCTTTTATTTTAAAATACTTCCTGTTCCTCCCTATAGATCTTAGATTACTATTTCTTTATGGATTCAGTATGAAGTTTTAATTAAAGTAGTAACGTATTTCAAATTCAGTATTGCAGCATTTAAAGCATTTTGGTTCAGAAGAAAAGTAAATGGATATTTGTAAAGAAAATGTAACTTTTAAAATGTTTTGGGTTTTCATGCTTTTATTTAAAAAGAACCCCACAAATAATTCAAGGTTCTAGATTTCTTTTAATTCTCTCCCTCATCTATTTGATCAGATATGTGATATTTAAAATTTCTTTGGTTTAAACATGTCAAATGTTGTGTTTCTGTTTTAAGAGATATAATTACATTTTTGTGTTTAATGTTATTGACTAAAAATAATATTACTAAGAATAAAACTGGTAAAAGAAAAAATATTTCTAACCTATAAATGCCAATGTCATTCTGTTAAAATAAAAATGTGGAAATAAATTCAAATTTACAATTTTACTTTACGTTGATCTTTACTAAATTCCCTTTAAAGAAAAAGTCGAGTTTTCCTGAAAAGCTTGTGTGTGCAAGAACAGTCTGGGATATAGATGTCTGTTGTTTCAGAACTTTTAACAGTAAAATCCATTAGAACATGATGATGGATAGATATAAACCCTTAAAGTTTTTTTCAAATGAATTGTGATGTCTAAGAGTAGCACTTGACTACTTCCGTTAAAATCCCAAATACAAAGATTTGTTTTCATTTCCAAAACCCTGGTGTAGGTTTAGAACTCTGTTTTAAACAGGAACTTCCCCTACAGTATAAAAAGTAAAGTATAAACAAACACACATAAAAGTTACCAACATTTTATTTCTTCTTAGTTCCAGAACCCATACAAAAACCACATGAAGGACCTGGAGAGATGGGGAAGCCTGTGGTCATTCCGAAAGAGGAGCAAGAAAAAATGAAAGAAATGTTTAAAATAAATCAATTTAATTTAATGGCAAGTGAAATGATTGCACTCAACAGATCTTTACCTGATGTCAGGTTAGAAGGGTAAGTGCTATATGTTGTATTAATAATGTGCTCTACTTAAATGAAGATTTTGCAAAGAGTGATCCAAACCAAGAGTTTGGTTCTGCAAGATATTACTGTTCAAGTGAAGAGTAGGAGGATTTCCTGTCTGTACAGTACGTACTTGTAAAATGAGATTGAACAGCAGAAACTAGTTTTCTTCAGTATTATTTAAGTTTGAATATCGTTACAAGTATGAAGCCTGTTTGGGGAATAGAAATTAATTTGGTTGAAGAAAAACAGTTAACTTAAGATTTGACACTTCAGGAAATAGTTACTTATTTGAAAAAAATGTGCACTGCTTGTAATGAGGCAGATGAAAATTTTGCATTGTATAAAATAGAAGAGATTTAATGATGAGAAATAAATACTTTAAAAATTTCTTACCTAATGAAATGTGCAAAGCCTCATTTAGATTGTATTATGTTTTCTAATATCCATCTGGTTTGTCTTTGATCTTGCTTCTGAAATATCAAGCCCTTCAGAGCTATTTGAGTCAGAAGTAATTAAAAAGAGTATTGTAGCCTTGTTTCAAATAAAACTAAGATTGCTTTACTCTCCAGGGGCTACTCTGGCAGTATAGCTAATGTCTCCCCCTAAGCCCAACTCATCTTGTTTGTGAAAGGGACTCTCAACTTTAAAAAGTTTCATGAAATTAGATTTTCCTAATCAATTACCTGCATTCTCCTGCAAGAATCAAATGCTATAGAAATTCTGTTTCTTCAGAAGCTCTGCTGTTGCTTCCACAAGGCCTAGCTGCTGGTTTAATTTGTTTTTATTTCCTACCTCCAAAGATAGTAATAGAAGAATGAGATGAAATTTTGGTGCATTTTATTTTTAGTGGTGATAAAAGAGCTGATTTGTGTACATGTCGTCATCTACTGTAATGAGTGTGATTCTGTGCAGCGTGTGAATTCCTGGTAGTGCTAGTGTTTTTAATAATTGAGACATTTGAATAAATGTAACCTTTTCATTGATTTTTCAGGTATTATTAATCAGATTTTATGGTCACTATTTGCCTGTTTCTCAGTATAGTGGAAGAGTGCAAATTGTGACAGCGTTTTCTTTCAAAATACTGTGTTTACAATGCAAGGGTATCTCAATCTGTATGTGTGGATTAATATTATTTTCAAAGAACTCTGTAGCCATGTCCAAAATTACAAAAGCTATAAATATGCTTTGGTGTTGTATGTATGTCTTGTGAAAGCTTGTAATCTAATTATGCTAAATACTCAGATGGGCAGAAACACTTTCTACTGTGTAAGTGACGGTGATTCTGTTATAACTGGTTCTGTCTGTATCCCTGCTAATATGGAAATAGTTAGGGAAGGAGAATGGGTAACTTCTAATAATTTCTTGCCACATTCATGTGGTTTACAGCACAGCTGGTAGGAGCACTTTTAGTCAAGGTATTGAAAAAGTGGAATGTGTTCAAAGGCGCTCTTAGCTGTTCAACCCTGTAATTAATTTCTTCACAGGATTGGTGGGTGACTTCCTTTAACGTGGGGTGGGGGTGGAGAAATGTGACTTTATTTAAAGTTCTGTAATTCTCAAGCATGTCAGTTTTTCTGAAATACAGAAGTCTGTAAAAGTTTTTTCCTAAGAGTTAGTCATTGAAAAGATGATGGAATTCGGTGTGCTGGAAGCAATTTGCCACAGATATTTAATATGGAAGGCATAACCTGTCGGCTGGAAAGCATATTTTAAAGTAATCTGCCTTTTCCTTCATTAATTTCCAGTTCTTCCAAACCCTTGTCGTATGTGCAAGGGCAAGCACATTGTCTACCTGCCTGGATATGAGGCAGCAAGTTCCTTCATGGGTTACATGTTGTGCCTTGCACTTCTGGCCCTGAGTGCTAGTAGGTTAATCTCTATAAATGACCCACTCCAGGCAACATGTTTATGTTTTGTCCAAGAAATTTTGTTTCCTTACTAGAAGAGCAAAAATGCAAGCTGTTATAATAACTTCTAGGCACTTCTCCAACTCAGGGAGCTCCTCAGTACGAGACATCTACAGAAGTTGAAATCTGTGTTCTGCTGAGCAGTGCCCCAGTTGTATTAACAGGTTTATTTTTATTACTTGGCATGAAACTACTGAGGCACATAGATGCCTTTAAAATCATTCACATATGCCCAGTTTACTAGTCATTTTGGGTCTCTAAACAGGAACATTATTTTACTGATTCTTCTCCTTATCCCAAATAAATAATATGCTTATAGAAAAAAACTTAACAGGAAGTAACTTTTTTAACCTCGATACTTCCCCAAATCTGGACTGGGGCATGTTACTATAACTAATATTACTGACAATTTCATAACCTCTGGAGGGATGTTGTAGGAGTAGAAGCAGCTGGGGAGAGCAGATTGGTTTTAAGTTGTTAATAGAATTATTCTTGTAAGCCTATCTTATTCTGGTCTGTGAATCAGCCATCAAAGTGGGGGTTGATTCACAGTTACCAGGAAAATATGCAGCTGTGGGCTTGACATGACAGCAAAGAGTAAAAGATGGGTGATTAGGAACTCTAGAGTCTTGCCTTGATTTTGCTCAAGATGAGAAAGGCAACGAATAAAAATAGGTGTCAATGACTAAAATAGGTGTTCAGCTGTGCTTGTGTCTTAGACCAGTATTCAGACTGGGAAGCAGTGTGGTTAAATGCACAGAGCTTGTATGTGTCATATGACTTGGCTTTTGCTCTCAGTGCTGTCTGAGGTTACTTGTGAATAGAAGAATGAGTACTGTATTCTGAGGCTCAGCTTTCCAGGCTGTAGTAATTATTTAATAATTTGTGGAATATATAAAAAGTTTGAGGAGACATTTGGGTCCCTACTGTGAGAGTTTAAACTCAATTATGACTTCTTTACTTTAGAAAAGAGTATCTTAAAATGTTCTTTTCCTGCCACAAGGGCTAAAGTCTGGAAAGATGGGGACACATCTGGGACAGAATGATGTTATACATGTAAACCCTGGTCCCCACTGGAGATTATGATGTAGCACTAGGAGGGTGTCATTTTGCAGGTTAAGATTTTTTGGAAAGGTGATGGTCTTCCCTAAGCAGACCTGCAGCAAGGGGTCATGTAGATAACTTTGGGATACTTTAGCAACCCTGTCTCCAGGGCTGCAGGTTCTGTAGAACTTGTCATGAATGATCTTCCTTGTCATTTTATTCCTTAGTTGGTTTAATTTTGCCAGAATTAATGGTATCAGACATGTTACTGTACCTCAGTTACTTCTGCATAACATTTGGGATCTTTTAACAATCCTTCTCTCAAACTCTCTGTATTTAGAAAGCAGATATGATGGGGTTTGAGTTGTATAGATGTTGTCAGGGTATAAACAAGAGCTTTTATCCAGGTGGCCCTCCATATTTGAGTAAACTGACTAAATTAATATGAACTGTGACTTCAGCCACTTAAATAAGATGTAGGTCTAGAAGACCTTAATGTTTATCCAGTACAGTAATGTGGTCAGAAGGCTTTTTACTGAATCAAACTACCCTGCTCAGTTCCTGCTGCCAAGCTTACTTTCATAATCATGAGGAAATAGGCATTTTTTTTTCTACTTCTGGGGTTAAAACTCATCTTTCTGAGTCTAATTTACATGAATGTTGTGGAGTTTATAGCAATTATGCTGGGTTCCTTTCTGAGTAAGTTCTTCCTATGACTAATGTTGTCATCTCTTTGCTTAGAAAGAACCATATTTAGATTTATGCACTGTTAATTATATGATACAATACAATGCATTTCAGTTACAGAACTGCAATCTGGCTTTCACAAGTGTGCTTCAAAAATGTGTTGTTGTTTTTAAGCTTGAAATGAAAATGTGAAAATACACTGGAAGTTGAATTTTTGACTTTTCAAAACAGATTGATTTGCTGTATACTTTAAGATACTGCAGTTGAATCATAATATGACAGATTCCTAAAACTTACACAGTCCCTGTGTCAGGCAAATAGTTGGAGAAAACATATTCATGATAAAACTAGTGAAGGTATACGTGCAAGAGCATGCTCTTGAAACTCAGAAGTGTGATGTTTTATGGTTTTTGGGGTTTTTTAAATGGCAGCATTTGACGTATCTACTTTTATGTGAGGCTTGTGAAGGTGTACTCTTTTCTTTTAGTTATCGTCTTCGTTCAGGAGAAGAACTAAGGGAGTAGTTTTATACTACATTTAACCTGGTGTAAATATGGACTGCAGCCGAAAGAAGTCTTCTTACTGCTTCTGCTGATACTGATCAGGACTTTGTATTTACTGACTGGGTGGAGGATTGCACACAGGAAAGGGGGAAAAACTATATTTTGTTGAATCAGCAAACTGAAGCAACACATCCAGCAGCTGTATGATTACCACATCTGGCTCAAAGGAGATAGGACAAAACTGTAATAGTGAAAAGTGGGATTATCACTTTTGGCAGCAGCCTGTAGTTGTACAACATTAGATGGAACGTGGAAGGAATGGGGTAGGGCATATAACTTCAAGAGAAAGTGTGTATTAAAATTCTCATGAGGTCACAGGGGTTTAAGTAGGTCCATAAATTGTGATATGCTTTGTGAATCTTTAGTATTTGTTTATCTCAGTGGCGTAAAAGATAACATAACAGAGCGTCTACACAAGTGATGGAAGACGTCAAACATTTATTCAACCTTTTGTTATAAGCTAGAAATCCAGGATGTTAATTAACCTGGCATCTGTAAAGGAGATCTGATCTGATGACCAGCAGTATAATTTTCAGCAATGTCATGCTAGAAGTCTGAAAGCC
This sequence comes from Piaya cayana, assembly GCA_013389865.1. Lineage (NCBI taxonomy): Eukaryota > Metazoa > Chordata > Aves > Cuculiformes > Coccyzidae > Piaya > Piaya cayana. The sequence goes on along the minus strand of WAAB01017428.1, from coordinate 99,443 downwards.
TGTGAAATATTAAAGACTTTACAATTCTTTCAAACAGGAATTTTTTTTTCATCTGGCCTTTATTGTGCGTGTAGCCTGTTACTGGCTCACTTTTACAAATCAACATTTGGAAATATTCTTGTTCACATTGAGTTAATGAATTAGCTGGAAGAAATTACCTATGAATCTTCTTCCTAGATAAAGGTGGGGGGGAAGGTTGATTTAAAAATCAGCTTGCTTCCTGTAAACTGTTATTTCATATACATATATACATATACATGTATATATACATACATATATACATATGTGTTTGTATGTACACACAAGCACTTTGCAATCTTATTCATAGTTCTGAATGTCTTCTGTTTTGGATGAGCAGCCATATCCTGAACTTTATTCAATTAATTCAATTTGGCTAGAGAACCTAAGGCTCAATTTCAGTCTTTGCTTTTGCTTCTGTCAAGAGATGCTTTCCTGTGATCACTTTCAGGATAAGGCAAACTGTCAATTGCAACTAATTATTTTTGTGAAATTCTGCTTGAATTCTGTAACCACAATGGTTTTAAGGACCATTTTGGATTTTGTTTCCAGGGTCTAAAGAAGATTTCTACTTGACTCATGAGATAATGCGACCTTTCTTATATCCAAATCTTTGAGATCAGAAGAAAGGAAAGTTTCATACTCTTGATGTCAGGTAAATTATGTGATCCTATTTGAAGGAAGACATTAAGCAGGCTGGATGGAACTGTTTAAGTAAGGTTTGCCTGCATTCAAGTCACCTGTTCAGAAAGACTAATTGGAGTTGTGATATGAATCATAGAAATGAAGACCTCTTTCTAAACTGATTTGTTCTGATTTGATTGGAAGAAGCAGCTTCAGGGATAGCGTGAAGTTCTGTTGCAACCTTGTCTGCAGTGCTTTCTCTGTGTGCCCACAAGCTGAAACTGTGCTTGTATGCAAAGTCTGTGTAGTGGAGTGGTTTGGCTTGTTACAACAATCAGTGATTCCATCTTTCTCAGAAATACTTTTCCTAGACCTTTCAGCTGTGTTGTCTCTGTGTGACAGTTAGATCTTTATCCAGCACAATTATTTTCAGTCGATGGGTTTGGGGTATTCTTAAAATTTATCTTGGAAGCAGATTTACTAACACCTTTGTTCATAATGAAATCATGAGGCTGCTGCTCATATCCAGTACGAAATAAGTCAGTGTTTACCAGAAACATACCACTTGACTTGAGTGCTGGTACTTCTTGCTGTAGTGTTTTGACACTTTCTCTGCCACCCCTGCTACAGGGCGTTATCCTCTTGATGGAAATGTACGTCAGTCTCAGCAGCTTCAGGGTGACTCTGAGTCTTTTCAAAACTGTTTTCATCCATGATTTAAGTAGAAAGGAAACTTTTGCGTTGGGCATAGATTTACCTCAGCTTTGTTACATTAACTTTATTGCAGGCCATAACTTATGGCAAATGGACAGGTAAACAATGGAGTACTGACATTTTATGGCACTGCAGCAATTTTTATCAGGTATCATTAATTAAAGCCTGAGGTTTCATGAGAGGAGTTCACATTTTCTGCTCTGCTGAACTGGTGTTAACTTTGGGAACCTCAATAGAAAATAAATGTGCATTTTCAGTTCTAAGGATACCAATGCTTACTTCCCAGAGACTCCAGTATATTTTAGTAATTAAGTGTGCTGTTTGTACTGCATCAATAATATTAAGGAAATTTATTGCAGAGGCTATGCTACATGGCATGTCCTCAAAACTTTAGCTCTATCCTGGTTTTCAGCAAGACTTGGATTCTTACATTGTCAAATTGAAGTTCTGGGATGCAATTTATTTATAACTGTGTAAGTATGCAAGATAAGAATGTGCTAAATTTGTAAGATGACCAAATAAGTTTCCTTCCCTGCCCCAGTCTGTTAGTACAGCTTTCAAAAATGCATTGGAACTGCATTATCATACTGCATATATGATCTCCAGTCTCCACTCCACTGGGATTTTCCAACAGAGCTGCTTAGTGCACTTTTACTCACATTCCATATCTGTCTTTTATCATAGTGCTCTGAGTTGTGAGCATGGGGATAGAAAACACGTGCTTTACAGCACAGGTGTTTTACCTTTGAGCTGCTGTAAATTATTGGTCGTGCCTTCTTCCTGTGAAATTCTGGAGGAATCTGCGAATGAAAATTGATATCAGATATAGCAAATCCTGGTTCAGGTAGTGTCCGAGTATCAATTTTTGTGATTAGTTAAGCATGAGTGACCTCATTTTGAAAATTACAAATTTAAAAAAAAAAGAGTTTCTGATAGTACCTGCTCACTTTTTGCTCCTCTGTGGAGAATAACCTGTTGGCAGCATCAGAAAGGATAGGTCTGTCCTGTAGTATTTAGAAATGTAGTGCTTATTCCGAATGCAAAAAATATTTATGATATAATCTTCCCAGAAAATGACCCACAATATTTTTTTGTGTCTCACTGTAGTGAATGAGGTTTTCCTCGTTGTCTCTCACTGCGTCAGCATTGTGGTAGTGAATAATTTATTTCCTACGAGACCTCTACCCTGTTTGTAGCTTTTACTGGGGCTGTGAGTTTTTTAGCCTTTGAAACAGAAGTGTTTAAGAGCTATTAAGATATTAAATCCTGTTTTATTACAATACTTTCGGAAATGATTTAGCATGACTTTGAAGAGTGTGCAGACAGATCACTGTTAATATAGTAAATATTTGTCTTTCAAGTTACGACAATATTACACATGTAGCATTCAATCTCGGGTATTAGGAATAATTTCTAAGTAAATTGACCCATGGATGTAATATTTCATAGTACTGATATGATGCCAAGTGCTATTCTGTTATAAGATGGTTGCACAGTTGTATTTTTTTTTCTTTGTTTTTTTAAGGTAGTAATTTGAAGTGTTGGTGAAAAATCCCTACAGTAAACAGAAATAGTGGGCATCAGGATAGCTTTGAGTGGTATCCAGGCGTCCTGGCATCTCTCTGTTTCGGGTGCTGGTGGCTAAGGGGCTTAAACCTTATTGATCTCTGAGTGGGGCACTGAGCAGAGCAGGCTGGTGTTGAAAGAAATTCACCTTCTGAGGGATTCAAATGAAGGATCTAGTATGATCACGTGATAGTTTTTTCTGTCCCTGCAGTGGTGAAGTATGTTTGGGGTTTTTTTTCCTCATTCCTTCATTGGCATGAGAGACGAGAGGCTTCCAATTTTACCAGATGTGGAGGAGAGTTGAGAGGATGTGTTTGTCTTTGACAAGTTGTCTTTTTTCCTTGCAATAGTGTGTTGAAGCAGCAATTAAACCTGAGATTTAATGACTTTATTTTATTTGCACAGAATTGCCTTACTTGATGTGTCTTCTGGTTATTTTTTTGTAATATCTCCTGTGGACTGCTTGAACCCTGGGCCATAAGGGAACAGAGTAAACCTGTTTATTGAGGGGCTCTTCAGATGTGTTTGAAGTAGCATCAGGTAGTCTTCAAGTGGCTATACATAATTCATGGAATAAAGTTCTGTGAGGTTTTTTTTTCCTGAACATCTCGTTATCTAAAATGTGTAGAACTTCTATATAAGATTCAATTAATGCCTTGACAAAAAGTTGTGATAACAGAGAAACATGACATAACTCACTTGCTTTTATGCTTCCATTTAAAAAAAAATTATAACTGATCTAAAACTTTGAAGTAAGCAACACCCTATAATTATTGTGCTGTCATTGTTCTTCTTTAGCAGTGTTACATGCACATACACTAGGATCTATCTTGGTGACCTTTGCTTTTAGTCTGTTAAACGTAAATTCCAGTTATGAACCTGTTAAACTGCCTTGTGTTCTTGGGGATCTATGGACTTAGAAGTAACCATGTAGTTACAAGAGACCAGGCCAATATATGAATGTATGATGCACAATTGCAGAAAGGTGAAATTCTTTGAAGAATTGTATGATCGTCTTTATAGTCCTTTGACTTCTTTTCAGAACAGCTTGTAAACTGTTTTTAGTTCACATCTGATTTCGATAGGTCATTAAATTCCTTGAATAAGTAATTTTAATTCCTAATTAATTTTCCATTTTATTTCTTAGCTAAATGAAAGCAAGAGATCACATATTAGGGAATAATAGAAGACTAATGCAGCTGAAGGTGGGAATGTCAGTGCAGGAGAAAGGCTTGCTCTGCAATAAAGAACATTACTGTTTTGAGCATTGGAACGTGCATCTCAAGAAATGTAGACTATTTAGACTTTTTGTCTTTATCAAATTTTGACAATCTGAAGTATTCTTTTTTGGTGTCTTTAGGTAATAGGACAGTAAGTCTTTGGTTTCATTTAAAATGACAATTCTGGGGTGTTTCCACAATCTAAACTATATATGGGATTGCATTATCTGAGAGTTTGCATGGTGAATGCCATAAATTACTTCACATGGGATGCGTCATCCTTTCCTTAGACATTCCTAGCTGCTGTTTGCAGTCTTTTAATAAAGTACTGGAGATGGTAATAATATTCTGCACTCAATTTTAAAACTCTTTGAGGCATAGTCCAATGAAAGGAACATAATGTATTAGTGATGAATTAAAATTCAAATTGTCCTTAATTCATACCCTATGTGTCATACCCCTCGTGGTCATGTTCTGCTACTAATGTTGCATAACAGTTGGTTGAAACTAATGCTCTGTTTTAAATTGTATAGTAATCCTGTTCTGGGGGAACTTTTTTCAAATGAAAGGCAAAAAGGATTCTTAATTTAAGTGTTTGCTAGTAAGGATAAAACATGAGGCTTATACAGAAGTGAGGTACTCTAATTACAGGTGCTAACTATTCTATTTTGTCTATGTTCTACAGCAAAATATTCCTTGGGGAAGAAGTGTATATCAGGGTTTTCAAAATTAAACCCAAGGTTTTTCTGTTTGGATCTGCTCACAAAAAAAAATGTACACATATAGTGAAAAAGTATATATAGAAAGGCAAGTGGAAGGAGTACTAAAAATCTGATATAATACTAGTTAATTCTAGAATAACTTCACACCAAGCACTTTATTAAGAATTTCTAAGAAATTTCTAAGCAAGTTTTGTTAATAAAACCCATGGCAGCCCTTTACATATCAGTAAACAAGCCAGTCTAGAGCTGCTCTTAAATTCTTGCCTCAGAAGGGGTTGATTTCTGGAGGGTGGGAATAGGCATTATAGAAAGGAGGATGTTCACCTTATGCAGTACAGGATAGAGGGCATGCCTGGGGATCCCCAAAAATTCTTGTATGCCTTCTTCTTAGTGCTAAAAAGTTTCCCATCAAAGATGGATCTTAAAGGTTTTGATAAATTGGTGCTTTGGACAGTGTAATAGTTTCTAAACTTAGTAGTCCCTGATCACTTGGCTGGCTTTTATTATACCAATTCATTGATATGAGCTCAGTAAAATAAAATCTTCTGTAAAACCATAAGAAGAGGCAAGGCTGGAGATGACTGATTTCATATTGCAGTAGTAGCTCCTGTGGCCACACCAGCATGATATTCCTGGTGAATGACACATTGTTATTGCTTTTCAGAGGGAACTGCTAACAAGCTTCTCTCAACTTCTTTTCAAATGTTCTGCCAAAAGCAGAGGAACAATTGGTGGATTTGTATTACTGCTGTAGCTGAAGATCTGCAATCAGACACTTATTTTCTGGTCTAGGGAGCAGTGCAGCAGAAGGAATAAAACATTAAGAATTTGATTTTAAAGTAGCAAAATAGGCTGAACAAGTGACAAAAATGGGGGGAAATTATTTGTCTTATGATTGAATTTTTCATCTGATATTCATAGCATTTTTGTGAAAAGCTATTTTATATTTCAAGTAATACCGTGGAAATAACTTTATCAGCTGGCATGTTTTCAAAGGGTTATTTTTTTACGTGGATTGAATCAGAAAACTTAGGGATATATGGCTTTCCCTAAAGATTTTATGATGTTCACTTCCGTAGAGTGAACAATTAATATTGGCCATAAGCTTATAATAAGACAGTAGTATATTGAAGATGGATACTGCCTGATCCTACTGCTTCAGTTCTCTGAAATGAGACATGATTCTACAGAAGCTCTTCTAGATGTTTCTTAGATTGTACCTGGACTTAGCGATCTTTTTGGGATCTCAGTGCACATTGGGCTTTCGTCACAACCTCAGAGCCAAAACGAGTACATGCTATGAGAGCTGCACTCGCTTAGAAGAGTTCTGGCTAATCAAGTTATCCAGCAAATAAAATATTCATGTTGGGAACCCAGTTTTGGCTGACGTTCCTGGTGTCACTGGTTTTTCCAGAGGGAAAAAGGGTGGGGACAGGTGCTGACATCTCATCCTACACTGACAGACTATTCTTTCAGTATTGTTTTTGTGTGTTTAGGGTAGAGGATATGGACTAGGTACTTCTCAAGCCCCTCAAAAAGCACTTCTTGTTAAGGTGATTGGCACAAATACCCATAGTTTAATAGCACTTAATCAAGTTACTTTACAGTAAATTGACTCAATAATTTGGGATCTAGTAACAGCTTTTTTGTTGGAATGAAGCTCCATTAAATGTATTTCTTTTTCTGCTTCAGTGTTTTTTATGTATTTGAGATCTGCATATATCTCTCTAGCTTTGATTCTGAAAGGATTTAGTACCATCAAATCTTATCTGAATTTGTGTGTGGTTTTTTGAATGTGCAAGAGGAACAGACCTGTGCAGAAAACACTTAAATTTGCCTGATTATTTCTTAGAGCAGAATTGTATTTTCGGAATTGTGAACAGTACTTTATGTACAGCATATTGATTTTTCTAGGAGGTACTGAAAATATCACTTGTTCTAAAATAGCATTGCAGAGTGTAAAGTGTTGGCTGCGTGTGGAGTTGCTTGGAGTGTATGCCCTATTTTGCATAAATGTTTTATATATGCTGTTAGGAGAGCTAAACCTGTGGTTTTCTGTGCTAACTTTGGAGTATGAATACAATTATGTTTTAATTTGAACCTTTACAGCACTCTCAGTATGGATACAGTGAGGAGAAGACCTGCATAATATAAAAACATTCAATTATGAAATATACTTAACTCGCCAGTATTATAGGTAGTATGCATGTAAAGTTAGCTTTTTCCAGATGTCAACTGTGTCCAGGATTCTTCATCTCTTAGTTATTATTTGGTTTTGTTCATTATATACTTTTTTATTGCATTTACTTTCTGGTTTAAGTTTGCAGTTTCTTATCTTATGTTTGTCTCTCCTTTCCCCCTCTGTTCCCATTACAGAGTTTCCCTATTTGCCTTCTGAGGCCTGAATTAGAGGCTTGGTTTAGTGTATCTGGGCTTTCTACTCTTCACAAATTTAGATTAGATAATAAAAAGAATATTTGACTGTTAGATTAATGAGGCACTGGAGCAATTTGTCCAGAGAAGTTGTGGATGCCCCATCCATGGAGGTGTTCAAG
>WAAB01017428.1:46605-90549 GCA_013389865.1 Piaya cayana | reverse complement strand
TAACAGCTTTTTTGTTGGAATGAAGCTCCATTAAATGTATTTCTTTTTCTGCTTCAGTGTTTTTTATGTATTTGAGATCTACATATATCTCTCTAGCTTTGATTCTGAAAGGATTTAGTACCATCAAATCTTATGTGAGTTTGTGTGTTTTTTTGAATGTGCAAGAGGAACAGACCTGTGCAGAAAACACTTTAAATTTGCCTGATTATTTCTTAGAGCAGAATTGTATTTTCGGAATTGTGAACAGTACTTTATGTACAGCATATTGATTTTTCTAGGAGGTACTGAAAATATCACTTGTTCTAAAATAGCATTGCAGAGTGTAAAGTGTTGGCTGCGTGTGGAGTTGCTTGGAGTGTATGCCCTATTTTGCATAAATGTTTTATATATGCTGTTAGGAGAGCTAAACCTGTGGTTTTCTGTGCTAACTTTGGAGTATGAATACAATTATGTTTTAATTTGAACCTTTACAGCACTCTCAGTATGGATACAGTGAGGAGAAGACCTGCATAATATAAAAACATTCAATTATGAAATATACTTAACTCGCCAGTATTATAGGTAGTATGCATGTAAAGTTAGCTTTTTCCAGATGTCAACTGTGTCCAGGATTCTTCATCTCTTAGTTATTATTTGGTTTTGTTCATTATATACTTTTTATTGCATTTACTTCCTGGTTTAAGTTTGCAGTTTCTTATCTTATGTAACGCTCTCCTTTCCCCCTCTGTCCCCTTTACAATACCACAGTTTCCCTATTTGCCTTCTGAGGCCTGAATTAGAGGCTTGGTTTAGTGTATCTGGGCTTTCTACTCTTCACAAATTTAGATTAGATAATAAAAAGAATATTTGACTGTTAGATTAATGAGGCACTGGAGCAATTTGTCCAGAGAAGTTGTGGATGCCCCATCCATGGAGGTGTTCAAGGCCTGGTTGGATGAGGCTTTGAGCAGTCTGGTCCAGTGGAAGGTGTCTCTGTCCAGAGGATTTGGAACTGGATAATCTTTAAAGGGCCCTTACAACCCAAACCATTCTATGACTGTGTGAAATAAATAGTCCATTATCATGTCTGTATGTTAGCAGTATGGATGTCTCTTTCACTTCTGGAATTGGTTATTGAATTGAGATTCTCTTTTCTTAGTGGTAAGGTGAAATGCATAGATGTATACATAGAAGTCAGGGTGGGTCTTTTTAGATAAATATGTAGATCTGTGCACCTTTTGCTCCTTTGTCATACTTCACGTACATTTGGCGTGTCACAAATGTTAATATTGATACTGAGAAATAAACCTCAAAAATCCAGTTCTAACTGAAGAATTGTCCTTTACACATACGTGCCTTCTTTTCATTTATAGGTGTAAAACGAAGGTCTATGCAGACAACCTTCCCACGACAAGCGTTGTCATTGTTTTTCACAATGAGGCTTGGAGCACACTTCTACGAACTGTTCATAGCGTGATAAACCGGTCGCCACGGCACATGCTGGAAGAAATTGTCCTTGTTGATGATGCCAGTGAAAGAGGTAATAACATTGATGCCCTAGCTTGCTGCTCTTCTTAGTTCAGAAACTGAGACTCATTTCTACAGGCTTGCTGCTCCTTAGCAAAAGACAGTAGCTAGGGCAGGGCAAGGCAGGGTGAGCAGTCCCCCTTTTGAAATATGGGGTGGGGTTCATTCTTCTTTGAAAACTAGTGGTATTTTATCTGTCTGGTTTTGCTTTTCTGTTGATAACGTAGAGTTTGTTAGTGTGTTTACCCCATTACAGCTTTCATGTTTTGCATTTGGAATTTTAATGCATTCCTAAAAGCTTGAGGGTGTTTAATACTTGAATCACCTGGTGAATAATAGCAAAGGCAACTCCACACCTCACACACATCCAAATTTACCATCAATACCACCACTAAAGCTGGTGCTCAGAAGGATTAATTTTGATTATTCAGTTCCTGGGAAGCTGAAGTTCAGTGTCTATGCTGTAAGAGAGTCTACTATTTAATATATAGTACTCCAGATATAAAACCTGCAAGCTACAAAATAAAACTTCCAGATATAATGAATTAATAGACAAAACTCAAAGCTAATATTTTCCTAAAACTAATGTTCCTTAGATTTTACTCTTCTCATTTTTTTGTTAATTACAAGGTAGTAGAAATAAAAATAATATTCTAGACAGTACTTGATATTTTATTTTGGTTAATAGTTGATAGTTAGCTTATTCATTGCTTAATCTTCCTCAGTGGTATAGGTAATAAAGTATAATTGCAGGATACTTGTGTTTGTAATGGAGATGGGAGAGTATTATGGTTCTTTTAGATAAAACATGTCTATATTTTTGTATTAAACCATGCTTTTTCTGCATTTCTACACTGAAAGCTTCCCAGTACAACTAGTAACTAGTAAGCTATTAGAAAAAAGTCTTGGCAGCCACCGGTGGTAGATCATTATTTGTATCAGCAGAAATTCCCATGCTTTAGTTGTAGAAGGGTTTTATACCAAGCATGCTATCATCTCTGCCTTATGCATCTGATTCCTGTGCTGCAAAATCCATATTCTGCTGCTTGTGGTGATTCCAGCTCAGAGTGAGATGGGTGACTTGTCCAAACAAGCGTATGGAGCCAGACACTGGATTTCTGATGATGTGGTCTAAGTAGTATTACAATGCATGGACTACAATAGTTAACAAGATGTTTTATGGTAGTAAGCATTATAATGGCTAACAGGAGTTTTTGTAGCTGAAGAATTTATGAGGTGCAAAAATTCACTCCTAATCTAATGTGGTAGGAGGTATGAGCTTCTTCAGTTTGCTATTGCGTATGATGCCCTGGCATATTAACTGACCTATTCCAAACTACGTTGGTCTAGAGTGCAGCTGGTTGTAGAGCAGCTGAGTAGAATAGACTAAAGAAAGATCATATCAGGTAGCTTAGTTTGACTCATGCACTCAGCTTGTATTTGCACTTGTATGAGTCTGGCCTTCTCTCTGGCATCTACACTTGCTTTTGAATTCTTAATGATCCGGTGGGTCTCTTCCAACCTGATTATTCTATGATTCTATTCTATGATTCTAACTTTGACTGCGTCAGCCAATTTCAGTGTTGTTTGGGAGAAGGGACGGGGGCCTTAAACACAATTATGCTCTGGCAGCAGAGGAGGAGTGGCCATGCAAAGGGCAAGGCTACCACATAAATGTGTTCCAGATTACATGAGAGGTATGATTAACTTTTACTTTTAGAAAGGTACAAGATCAAATCTTCACTGTTCATAATTGTGGGGAACTTGTAATTACACCCTACAATTTATTATAGTTTTTCAACCTTTATATAAAAACGCCAGGTTTGTTTGCTTCTACTGTATGTGAAACTGCTCACCTCTCTTGGTGGTGTTCCCAGGGAACAATCTTTTAACGTGGATAGTGGTATTTGGATTCTCAGTGCCTATAAGAAGATATTGTATAGGTATATACTTCCTTAATGGAACAGGGAAAGTATATTTGTTTTGGTTAATTAGCTTTTGTGCACAGACAGTTGCTACAAAACCAAAGTTTACTGCAAGTGTGCTCTGTTTCATTTGTCAAAACAGTCCTTGGTGCTAATTCATGCTAATGCTAATTGTTAGTTGTGACTGGTCAGCTTTCAATATATTCTAGAAATAAAGAGCAAGGTGATATTAAAATAATGTAAATATAATAGGGCCATTAATAGGATTAGGGGACCAGAGCATCTCTCATGAGGAATTTCTGAGTGAGCTTGTTTTGCTTAGCCTGGAAAAGAAAAACTGAATGGGGACCTAAATGTTTATGTCAGTGCTTATAAATATCTAAAGTGTGGATGTCAAGAAGATGGAGCCCAAGTCATTTTAGTGATACCTAGTGACAGGACAAGGAGTGATGGGTACAAACTAGAACACAGGAAGGTTCCACTTCAATGGGAGGAAAAACTTCTTTATTATATGATAAAGCTCTGGAAAAAGTTTCCCAGGGAAGCTATAGAATCTACTTCTCTGGAGATACTCAAAACCTGCCTGGATGCGTTTCTGTGCAATCTGCTCTAGGTGAATCTGCTTTAGCAGGGGATTGGGACCTGGTGATGTCCAGTGGTCCCTTACAATCTTGCCTATTGTATGATTCTGTGATAATATTTATTATGTTTTGCTTCTTCTATTTTTGTTTAGGGAAAAAAACCACAGTTTTGGCATAGCAATAGCCATGTCCTCATTGTGGAGTAGATTTATAGTCCAGTTTAAAAAGCGTGTGATTTTCTGTAGGTAACTTACCTGTTTCTGGGTTTGGGTTAGATAATAACAGTAAAGTAACTCAGTTCCAGATTGAAGGATGTAGCATTTCAGACTTTCTTTGGTGGTGTTACTGAACCTATTTCAATATTTAGTTTTGAAATCTTTATTTCAGATCATTCAAAATTTGTAGTTATTTTCAGCAATTACTGAAAGTTGGTTTTTGCTTTGTTTTCTGAAAACTTGTTATGGTTCCAGCAAGTGTACTTTTACATTAAACAAGACAGAAGGGTATGATGCCTGAAAATTTAAAGGGTTTAGCATATGCTACTAAAGCATTCTGTTTGTGTTGAAATAAAGGAGACTTTTCTGCAAAACGAACATGTTCAGCCTGAGTAGTGGATTTTGAATTCTAGCATCAGAGTCAATTTAATTGGAATAAGGTAATCATTCAGTCTGCCTGAAGCACACTTTGTACCTGCTAGTGTCATGCTTTTAGAAGAATAAATTTGCATAATATCACACAATTATTTACACCGAAAGGAAAAGCTTTGGCAAAACAAGACATATCTGTAATATTGTTCTGTTGCTACTGATTAGAATTTCATGGTTTGGTTTTAAGTATTGATCTTTGGTATCTATTAAAAAAAAAAAAAGCCAACAACTTGGCAGGAAAAGTCAGGACCAGTCAGTACTTAAAACTAGGTCAGCACTGAATGGCCGAGCATGGTAGGCAGATTGCATCAGTTCTTGCCTGGCCACAGTTGTATTATAATCTTTCTCTCTTCCTCCTGACAGAATTTTACCATTCTGTTAATGTAACTGTGCATTCAAGGACCGATGTTACAGCCCGTATTTTTTGGCTTTAAGTGGTTAGAACAACTCTAGAAGGTTATAAGTACTGCACCTAAAAAGTACAGAGGAACATGTTTATTTGTGTGATTTACTCATGAGATGGTTAGCATAGAGAGAAATGCTTCACAGTTGTTTTCTCTTTGTATATCATGGAAGCCATATATACCTTAAAACTATAAACATTACCATAATACTAGCTGTTTAAACAAGTGGCTTTGGAAAACTGTGCTGTAAAGATGTTAGATTATATTTATTACAGACTCAGTCAGCTAAATGATCTCTGTGCTCCACCTCAGAAGGCCTGCAAAGTATTCAGACGTGTACTATGGTTTTGTATTAATAAATAAGTATTCATTTGAGTCTCTGATAATATGCATAACAGGAATTAAGTTGCTTTGAGTTCTTCTGGAAACAAATGTGTAAGATCCATCAAACCTCTAGGCTCATCTAGCGCAGTTCAGCTTTCAAGATGTGTCAGAACTTATTTCTGTGGGTTTTAGTGACAGTCCAGTAATGCACAGAAAAAAAATGAGGAGGCAATTAGAACTCATTTATCTGTAAGGAACAGTAATCAATCTCAGGTGAGCTCAGCCCCTCGAGATTTACAAAACAACCACTGAGAGTTCATGCAGTGCTTTTTCTCTTTTCATGTCACACTCATATGAGATACTTGCTATTTTATGCTAAATCTTCCTATGAACTTTGCACTGTTGTAGTACAACTCCCATGTACTTTGAGTGTATCATCTAATATATTTCTGTAGCTGTATTATAAAACTATTCTGCCTCTTTTACAGATTTAAAATCTGCGTATGAATACTGAAATCTGTTTCTGTTACCGCTAATTGTATTCTGCCTTAATTCTTTTTTTTTTATTTGGCATCATCCATTGTAATATAATTTTTCATGATTGGCAAGAACTATGCATGGGAATTGGAAATTTTTTAATTTGGTAGTTCTTTATAATGCAAGTAATTTTGAGCCTCCAGGAATATAGTGTTACATACAGCATGGCTGTTGTTATTTTGAGTAATTTGTTCCTTGGCTAAGCTGAGGTTTGTTAATAATAAAGAGATTAATTTGTGTATATCTGATTTTACCTGTATTTTTGGTTTTAGGTGTTACAGTGGTAATATAATAAAAAAATGGAAAAATCTAGAGAAAGTAGAATTGGGGGAAAAAAAAATTGATCAACTGCTTGCAAAGAAATTATCTGTAAGTTACATTCCTGCAGGAGTTAATTCATCATGTTCAGCTAGTCAGGTTGTTTCCTGCATTTTCTTGGTAGCAAAGTGTTATCCAAGAACATTTCTACATATGTATTTGAAAGTAAGTCACGTCTATTCCATAGCAAAAATTTCCCTATCCCATCTGGTTTCTGTGCAAGCGTTCTACGCTGTCTACAATTTTGTTTCCTATAATGAAGAAATGAAGAGGAGGAACTTCCTGCTCTAGCAAGTGAAACACATGGACATGTGGAAGGGTGTATTGTGAAGTGTAGAATAAGCAGCAGAGGAAACTATCTGAAAAAGTAGGAGAAAGAAAAGAAATGAGAAAATGGCTCAACTCAAATCTCTTCATTAAAGAAAAAAATAAAAAGCTAAACTGTGTAACTGACAGTTTCCATGGTTTTGATCATTTTTTGCAGACTTCTTGAAAAGACCCCTGGAAAGTTATGTGAAGAAATTAAAAGTACCAGTTCATGTGATTCGAATGGAACAGCGTTCTGGATTGATTAGAGCCAGATTAAAGGGGGCTGCCGCTTCTAAAGGCCAGGTCATCACCTTCTTAGATGCTCATTGTGAATGTACAGTAGGCTGGCTTGAACCTCTGCTGGCAAGGATCAAAGCTGACAGGTAATTACCCATCTATTGGTCCCTGTTGGTTATTTTGGTTATTAAGAAATGTTCCAAGTATTGCAATATAGCCTACAAGCAAGTATCTATTTTCAGGGGCAGAGGGGAGCAGATCAATTATGTACTTTTCATTTGCGTAAAGATAAAAGGCTAATTCACTATAACTTTTAAACATAAAACTTGGTTTAATGTGAAGCTTATACTGGGATGCATGAGATAATGTGTTAAATAGCAGGAGACCTGAGCATGAATAGAGTTGAGGGAGCAGTGGAATTTGAGGTCTTCTGTCTGCAGACTGGCTCATTCCTTCATGCATTTCAGAAGATATTCTCAAGGAAGAAATGGAAACCAGATCTAATGTAACACCACTACTGTGAGCGAGAACTGTCAAATTTACTGTTTTCAGGTTCTCACTGTGGTTTCTTTATTTCATAATGTATTTGTATTGTGGAATTCTGTGCTGTGACTTGGCCTTCTGATTGTTTTTTACAGTTAGAATAGTTACTGGAAGCAAGTTAGAATGGTTACTGGAATCACACTCATCTACACTGCAGTAACATAGCTTTGTATTTCCATCTTAAGTCAATATTCACAACATTTGCCTCCAAAATAGTGTGATGGTAATTGTATTGAGAGGAAAAAAAAGATAACAAGTGAGAGAATGATCTGTGGTTAAAAAAAAATTCATACATCTGAGCAGTACCTCTGTAGTTGCACACTGGTCTGTTAGTATACAGCATATTAAATGGACCAGATACTAGGTATAGTGTTAAAAATCTGTGTTTTCTCTTATGGTTATAGATAAAAATAACTTGTAACATTACAAAACATAGCATTATGTGATAAAAAGTAATATAGAATCTTTGTTCAGAAATGTGCTAAGACTTAATACATAACACACATTTCTATAAGACTAAAATATATAAATTGTTAAAATTTCTGCAAATGGCCCAAATGAAGTCCTTTGAATTTAGTTGCAACCTTTGAATCTTTTTACATCACTTTCTGTGAGAGACAGCCTGCTTGAGGACTATTATTTAGGAGTCTTTTAAGTTGATAGGAAATCGTTTCTGTGAGTGTATATCAGGACAGTGTGAAGGAAGCCTCTTTCTGTCAGCTTTGATGCAGTAGTTACGCTTTAGTTACGCTTTAGCAGTATTTAGTCCTGAGAGCATGTAAGAATACTTCCCCAGAGCTAACAACCAAGTTTTCATCTCAAAACATGCAAGTAACTTTGACCACTTAAAAAAAAATGAAAGCTCTTGTTTTCTGGACTGTATAACATCAGGAAAGATATGATTGATTTTTCTGTCTGCAGGTGGACAAATATTACTGATAATAATACAAATACTAGTAAAAAAAAGAGCTAGCATTGCCAAAATTGTATCAGAAAACCACTTTTTCCTTTAGATTAATTAAATCCAGTTAGCAAGATGGAATTTGAATATATTTCATGGTAAATGTTATAAAGAGGTGACATTATGAAAATGTAAACCATGTGTGATTAAAACAACTTTTATTTTAAAAACCCCACTTTTTAGCACTTGAATTAATAGGTTTTGGTTCTTCCCTATTTCTAGGCGAACAGTAGTGTGCCCCATCATTGATGTAATTAGCGATGACACCTTTGAGTATATGGCGGGTTCTGATATGACCTACGGTGGATTCAACTGGAAATTAAATTTTCGTTGGTATCCTGTTCCTCAGAGAGAGATGGATCGACGGAAAGGAGATCGAACTCTTCCTGTTAGGTAATGAAAAATTATTATTAAATTGGTTAAAATTTTCACCAGATGTTTACTTATATCCTTTCTAGGTTAACCATGTAAGTAAGTACTTAATGAAATGTGGTGTGGCATAGGTTTTTTTTTTCTGGTTGAAGGAATATGACTAGTGATAGAATATCTTTTATGCTAAGAGTTTAAATATTTTATATATTTTAACTTCAAAGTTATATAGTCAGCCTACTGCGTGATTTACCTGTAGTGTATTTGTTGACTGAAAAAGGGAAGTTTTGGAGATATTGCTAAAGTTAGGAGAAAGTAGCACAGTTTTATTTTTTCACCAGTAAGGAATTTGTGACCAAAACCTTGATGTAGCCCTGACTGTACAATTTTCATGTATAAAGCAATAACAGTGAAACCAAGCAGGCCACTTCATGGCTCCACATAGGTTTTTCAATAACAGTTGCCAGAAATTTAAATTTCCTGTCGAAAATGGTTTATTTTTTGAGTTAGCGGCATCAGAGGCAGAAGTCTTTCTCGGGAATTGCAGCAGCTTTCTAGGGGTTATTTATCTGGACTCCAGTTTGAAGTGATAAAATAAGAACTGTCACTAACTGGTTCCATCTCTGGAAATTCTGAGCTAGCAAGTACATCAATGGTAACTGAATTTGGATGGAAGCCTATTGAGAAGGGACATGTTGGAAACTTGGTTAATAAAAAGCCATTTTGTCAGTGTAAGTGTGAAATGTATTTACGTATATATTTTTATGGTGACTGGCACTTATTTTTTTTTCTCCCCCAGGACACCTACAATGGCAGGAGGTCTTTTCTCTATAGACAGAGATTACTTTCAGGAAATCGGAACATATGATGCTGGAATGGATATTTGGGGTGGAGAAAACTTAGAAATTTCTTTCAGGGTAGGTAAAACTATTTTCAGTGTTTAACTCAGGACAGTACATCTTTACTTCTGTTAAATACAGATATGTTCCCTGTGTTGGTGTCATCTCCTGTTTTGCAGTTAGCGCTTAGCTTCCCATCAAGTTCCTCCAGTGGAGATACGCAAAGATACGAATCTGTAAATGAAAAGTGCATGGTAAATAGTTGGCACAGCCTTGTGATTGGCAGCTTGGAGTGGGTATTCTGGAGAATGAGAGTGTGTGTGTGTGTGTGTGTGTGTGTGTGTGTGTGTGTGTGTTAGAAGGAGCACAGTTAGAAAAGCTAATTGGGGAGCATAAGTTAAGGGTGATGCTATCAGTGCATGGCTTAATGTTAGTGAAATGTTGGCACCTCTGTTATAAACTCTGTTCTTGTTACTTTGTAACTCGATTGCATGTGTCCCTTTGGATGTGGACCCTAACCAGTTGTGTTCACTTATGTTTCTACCAAATAGCACTATTTCCTTTCATTGTACTTATCAACTTGAACTATGTAGGTGGCTACTTCTGAAGTAACTCAGCTTTCTAAATCTGCCATTTTTAGAGGTCTAAAATTAAATTCAAAGCATTTTAACAAACTTTACTTGGAAAATACATGGGGTTCTGGTTTTTTGGTTTTGTTTTGTTTTTCACATGGGCATTCTAGTTTACAACAGACCTTCTTGGACAGATCACCACCTGTTACTTCCCTGTGATTCATGTGATGAGCTTTTTCCTTCCTTCATTGTCAGCTTGCCCAGTTCTCTAAAGTAGTCTCTTGTTGATGCATTCGTTATTGCTGTGAAGCCTGATGTGCTCTTTCTTATACTAACTTACTCAGGCATGTGAGTAGCGTAGAATCATAGAATTGTTTGGAAGGAACCTTACTTCTGACTCCAACCTTCCTGCCATGGGCAGAGATATATTCCACTAGACCAAGTTGCTCAAAGCCTCATCCAGCCTGACCTTGAAAACCTCCAGGGATGGGCCATCCATGACTTTTCTGGGCAACCTGAGCCTTGCCACCCTCACAGTAAAGAATTTCTTATTAATATCCAATCTCAATCTACCTTCTTTCAGCTTTAAACCACTACACTTCTGATAGAGAGCCCGTCCCCATCTTTCCTGTAGACAAAGTAGTATCTTTATCTGTTGAGCAGGATACAGGCATACGTTTCTCTAAGTAGTATGTATTTGTTCTAGACCTCACCTAATGAAGTTTCTCCAACTTGAAAAGAAGCAAGTGATTAACAGTTTTAAACTTATTTTTTTAACTATTTGAAGCTGCATAATAATTATCCTATCACTTTCAGATCTGGCAGTGTGGTGGCACTTTGGAAATTGTAACTTGTTCTCATGTGGGTCATGTGTTCAGAAAAGCAACGCCATACACTTTTCCAGGAGGTACAGGGCAGATAATCAACAAAAATAACAGGCGTCTGGCAGAAGTCTGGATGGATGAATTCAAAAACTTTTTTTACATCATTTCCCCAGGTGAGCAAGTCTTTGGTTATGAGAAATACCTGTTAAGAACCAAAACATTACTACTGGGAAAGAAAATGAGTATAAAAATTAAAATTTTGTTGCTTTGAAGTTCGTAAGAGAAAGCTCACTTAAGATGTACAAAGACAAAGATCTTAATCGAAAAATAATTTTGTTAGCCAGAGGTGTGCTCTGAAGTCTCCATCCTCCTTCCTCACACATGATTTATAAGTGAGCTTCTTGTGCAATAGAATTAAAGCTCAGTGGAATGTCAGAGCTCAGCTGTAGTGCTGAAAACTAACCATCCAAATCTGTTGTAATGTGCTGGAGTTGGACCTCTGGCTTCAGTGTTGTAGGCATTCCAGGTTAAATAGATCAGCAGTGGTTTAAGTGAAATCTGTAGCAGGAATGGCAAAAGTGAACATCTGACTTATTCAAGCTTGCACTTCACAATCCAGAGTATAGGGGCAAGTTGCCAATATGCTTGGCTGTGATGGTATTTATTATGCTTCTTAAAATGGATGTTAACAAAACAGGAGGATGTAAAATATGAGAGCAAATTTCCTATGAACTCAAACTTTCTGGGAAAAAAAAATCAGGAATAGAAAGGAAGCCTAGGAAATACTGAATTATTACTTTCTACTACAGGATATTTTTGTTGTTGTTGTTTAAAAAGACAAACAAAGAGAGACAAACTTGTGGTAGTAACAGACATCCTCTCTAAATACTTCAGACGTTAGTCATTTGACTTTAAATACACGGTGGTAATTCTATCTGGAACATCATTTTTTCCAAATATGTATCTTTAAAACAAGCATTTCCTTGTGACATGCTTATTAATTCTGCATTAGTATTGAAATTTAAAAGCTGCAATACAATATAATGTGAGTGAGTGTAGTATCGAGTTTTAGATGATAGGTTTTGAGAATACTTGTGGAAACAATTGACCACAGATTTATGATTTTTTTTTTTTGTCTTAAGAGAATGCATTGCTGGGTAAGATTTTTTAATTTAAAAATAATGCTGCTACTACACAAAGCTTTTTAGGTGAAATCAGAAGCTACCAGCTTTTAGTTATTGCCCTATTTTGTTGCTAATGAAGCATTATAAGTTCAAACGTATATGGACATGTATGGATCTTCAGAAAAATTGAATACAAAAAGGGGCAATAACTTTTGGTTAAATTCCTTTTTTGCATCCATGTCAAGCTAGATTTTGAAATGCACTAAGCAGCTGGAATGCTAAACCATAAAAATAACCTAATTCTTGAAAAAAATGTGAATTACTGAACACCGTGATAAGGCTCTTTTACTTTATATATCATTTCTGTAGTCCTTCCATTTCGTGCAGTAAGTATAGCCTACAAAAGTAGTCAGTATAGTGCTTGAATTTTGTAGGATTGTTTTCATAGGACTTCCTTTTAGTATCATGGAGTATGCATGCATTCTCCTGTTGGAGAAAGGGAACAGAAGAATTTATTTTAAAATAGAACATGGTCAGAATTTTGAAAGGGTGAAAGTAACTGCAGTAGTTATCTGTAACTGCACCATGTATTTTTCTTTCCTTTCAAAAGATGTGTCTGCATAGTTTGTATGCTAATAGCCTGCATTGATGATTAGACAGGGACATGTTCTTGCCGAGTTGCTCTCAGAGCATCTGTACCTGCCGGCTGGCACATGATTTAATTTGTGTACCCATGTCCATATTGACATTGCACTAAACTTTGACATTAGTATTTTCTTAGTGTTTCAAGAATATTATCCTACAGTAGCTGAATAAGTTGGGTTCTTTTGAAATTGTTTCGTTGCCTGGAGCTGTTAGAACTATGGGTCATCCTTAGCTATTCTATGATACCTGTGGTTCAGAAAATGAACACATATAGGTGCTCAGTGTCGCTCATGCCTCTCATTCCCCAAATCTATAATTTGTGAGAGCCAGTAGGTATTAACTAGAAAGGATTGCTATTTTGGGAATTTCACAGATGCCTTACTTTTGTTATTCTCGAATCTGCAATCCTAATGGAGTGTTGCTGACACTGATTTTACCTTTTGGTGGCAAATAACATCAGGGTAAGTTTCAGTCAGTCGTTCTGGCCAATAGTTGTCTTAGGTACTCGGTATATCTCTGCTACGTTGGCTCTTTCGGGCATGCTCTGCTTTTCCAGGAATCCTCCTAATATAAAAATGTAAACGTTTTGTTCTTGAAGAATAATGGTGTAGTGATCCTCTGGCAGAGTGCAATATGCAGCCTGTGAAACCTTCTGCTTGCACAGTGTGTACTTTCAATATCCCTGTGATAGTGTGTTGAGTTCTTGTGAGGAGCAAGGTTAATATTTGAAAGCTGTTGCTGGTTTGTAAGCCTGGGTGCAGATGAGTGAGGGAAACAGGCAGTCCTCCGTGCACCCAGGGTTTTTTCTCATTAGCTGACAAGGATGAGTAAATTTTGATTTTTTGAAGGAGGTAGCACACTGACAGGCATCATTGAGCCTAGCTGACAAGAAACTTGTTTCCTCCTTTATATCCTTTCTCTTCTGCTCCCCTAAGATTGCATGGGGATTGGTCCAGGAAAGCAAACCTAAGATTCTCAGGTAGCTTTCCCAGTTCATGTCATCAGTATTTTCTGGGAGGAAAGAACAGGCTTACTCAAGAGACTTTTTACTATTGATGTAACGTAGTCAAACGGAAAGCTGCCCTCTTGAAAAGTAAGCCTGTAATCCTTTCTTCTTTAGTAAGTACAGCCTAGAAGAAATTGTTACTTTTCTGCTTTAGGCTTTTGTTCATTTTAGAGGCCATCTCTCTGTTCAGAAGTGGTTAGGTACAGATGGAGGTTGGTCAGGAAAGTGTTGCAGCAGCTGCTACTCAGCCAAAATCAAGCCTATCTTCTTCATGCAACAGCTGTTCTCCACAGCAGTAATGGCACTAGCTGTAGGCTTTTCTCATTAGCCAACAGTTTTCCTCACATTCATGTGTTACATCAGGGCAATGTTTCCCAGACCATTTCTTTTTAAGCTTTCAGAAAACAGATCCAGCATGAGCAGGTAAATAGTCTGATTCCTGGCTGTTCTGCAGACTCTGCCACTTCTTTATTTCTAGTGCTGGCCTTTCATCCCTTTCTCCAGTTTAAAATACAAGGACTGGATTGTCCAAAGTGAGAGTTCATGAGAATGCAATGTCAGTCTAAGAGCTTACTGCGAGGAGAGTGCCTCACTTCCATGGCAGAGAATAGGGCTTCACCTCCCCTCACTTATTGATTGTTCATCTACATTAACTGACTCAACTTGCTGAACTTGTCAGGATGATTTGTCCTGTGGGCTGGCTCGCTACTGGTTAAGCTAGCACCAGGAATCTGAAGCAGAGCAAGGGAAAGCTGCCCCTTTCTGCAGCAGAAGATACAAAGCAATAGGCTGACTTACCACAGCTATCTCCCCCTAACCTTTTAACTGCTAATAAACGACGAACTGACAGTGGTAGAGTTTATTATCCTTAATTTAAAGGTGAACCGTGGATACTTTCAGACCATGTGGTTTTCCCATGCTGCCTGAGAGTCTGATTTCCAGCTCCTACATGCACCCCCCTGCTCCTTGTCCAGTGTGCATCCTTGTCATTCACCAGCCTCTCATATCCCAGCTGGTAAGCTGAAGGCATCCCAAAAAGCAGCTCGAATGAGCTTGGGTAGTATCTCATCTAAGTTGTATTGAAATTCACTTTATTTTTGGCCAAAAGTTTACCCCAGGAGGTGTGTCTTCCATTGCACTGGGACTAAGTGGACAGAAAGAAGGCCTAAAAAGAGAGCATTGCAGAATTAATCTAAGCAAGAGCCATCTAGACAGAAACATAGATGTGTTACACTGAGAACTGGATCAGGGGGCCTGCTTTCTAATTACTACATACACTTGTCACTAGCCAAGCGTGTTAAGTCAAGGTTCAGTACATACAGACTGGAAATGGATAACATTTTTATTTGTGGTTGATACGGAGGACAGGGAAGAGACTGAATTCACATCTTGCACTGTAGCTAAGCCTGTGTTCAAAATATCTACTAAAAGATTATTTTCAGCTAGTATTCCCTATTAGCATCGATCGGGAATGCAAATAATATTGTTGTTTGGATTATTTTTAAATTATTGCTTATCAAGTTTCAAAATACTAAATAAAAACCATTTCTATAATTTTTTAACAGAAGACTAGTTTTAGATGAAAGAATTTTCATAGTGTGCCTTTGAAAGTGATTGCTCAATTTGTAATCATGATGAAAACATCATGCTATTATTTTTTTCCATAGCAGTTCACCATAAATGCATTGCCACACATTGAACTTGGCAAGCAAATCTTCAGCTGTTTTGAAACTTTGAAAATGTCAGAACTGTTGCAACAAGGCTGATGGGAAGCTTGAATATAAGGTGGCAAAGAAAATAAAACTGAAGAAAGCATATTCTACTGTTAAGATATCGTTATGTGTATGTTTTTGTAAAAGCATAGGCAAAGACTATTGTATATTACTCATCAGAGTAGTCTGATAATGCATTCCAAACTTCTTCAAGAGTAGTGGTAAAGCAAGCAAGTGCAAAAGTGGTGCTGTGCTTAGATGATTCAATGTGAGGGGGTTTTTGGCTTATCTGTATTTATTTTAAGTACATCTTGAAGCAATTGTGCGGAGGAACACCCATGTGATTGTCCCACAGCAAACAACAAACTGCATGGCAAATGGAATCATTGGGGAAGTCAAGGCTTTTAGTGTAATTAGAATGTGGGGAGGAGGAGTTGGGGAAAAATATATGTATTACGTGATGAGGTAAAGACAACAGTAACAAGTACTGTTAAATGCTACTTCTGGGGTTTAAATTTTTTTTTTAAATGAACCAACCTAAATATTTGAAAGAACTGCTAGTAGATGTGAGTGTTGTCTTCATCAGGCACAAAACTGGAAAGTCTGGCATAATATCTCTTAGAAGGAAGATTTGATCTGATTCTTGGTTTGTGGGGGTTTTTTGTGTTCCTTTTTTTAGCCAAGCCTTTTAAAAACAAGTACAAAAACACTGGAAAAGGTATATATCACTGTTGTGTGTATGTAAGTTTGACCATCTGTGGAGGAAATAGTGACTTTAGACATGTTTTTAGTTTTTTTATACACTTGCTATTTTGCAGTTTTCTTAGTTTGCTTCTATGTTTTTCCTTAAAAGGGCTGTTACCCATAAATAGCTGCCACTGCACTGTATGGTGCAAATGTATAGGAACACTCAAGCCAGTTTTGTGTAAGATAGACAAGGAAGAAGAAATCTAGGAAACAGAACTCAGCGTTGCTAGAGGACATCCCTAAGACAACCAAACCAGTTTTACTATTCAGTCCATCTGCTAACCTGTTACTGGTTGTGATCAATGTAGCAGTATACAATTTAGCATAGACCGAACTTCAGAGAAGATTTCTTAAAAAAGACTTTCAGACTAAAAATAGTTAAATGGGATATAGTGCACACCTTTTATTTCATTGTAATGGGGGGAAAGTCAGCTGGCTCTTCTTTCTACATGTTGACATTTAAAGCTGCCTTAATAAATAACACACTTGTATGCTACTAAGTATCACTGGCTTTAACTCTTCATCATTGTGGCTTTAATTCTTATTGCCATTCAGTGGTGTGAGAAAACCTTAATGTTTATATTGTGAAGCTTACTGTAGCAAACTGGTGAATGAGTTTTGAGTATTGTAAGGTTGTTGTAAGGATGGCGTGATAACCATTTCATCCATTAGATGCTTTTTTATCAAAGAAAAATGAAGAACTTGATGCTTGACCTTGGCTGCTACAGCCTTTGCCTCCTTACTTCATCATCTCAAGAGAGTGTGCTCCTGTTAGTGTAGAGATATTTGCTTTGGTGAAGATAGGACAGTGCTTTAGGGGGGGTTTGGTTTGTTTGGGTTTTTCTTGTTTTGTTTTTGTTTGTTTGTTTGGGATTTCTTTTGTAACCGGAGAGTACAGACTGAAATTTTCTGGGGCTCTATTCCAGGAGATTTTTAAGTTTAATTTGCGCTATTCAAAATTTCTTTAAAAAACAGCTTTTCCCTTTTCCCGCCCTGTCCCTTTCTCCTGCATCTTTTTCCAAAAGTCTTCAGTTAAAAAACAACAAAAACAAACAACCCCCCCAGCCTAAAATCCTGGATAGCATTTTTTCTGTTTGGTATATTGAAATTAATAATGTTCTTATTTATATTTACAAACATTTAGCTGAAACAATGCAGTTATTTGTCTTAATTGAGTAGAAAATACACCATCTGCTGGCAGGTCGATTTAATAACACAGTGTACCGCTATACCAACTTAGAAACGTCTCAAACTTAAGTTTCAGAAGGTCAGCAATTTTAGAGATAGTTCACAGTTCTCTAAGTGGAAGGATTTCTGAAAAATGTATGCAGCTGGAGGCATATAGTGTGGTGACCAGTTGAGACGTATATGTGTTCTGTCAGGGGAAGTTATATTGCTAGGACTTCATTTAATTTCTTGGGTTGGGTTTTTGTTTGGTTTGAGGGTTTTTTTGTCATGAATTGCTTTCAGCCTGTGAAGTGTAGTGTGAAAAATACAAAAGGCCTTAATGCCTAAAAACTAGAAATCATTCTACTCTTAATTAATATTGTTGCAGTATTTATCACATTAGTGCTTAATTCAAGGGAGGCAAAAATATCTACTGATCGTGCACATGTCCCTCAACCCATGTGCAGATGGGACTTGTGCAAATTAATTTTCACATGGGGTTAAAATAACCATAAGAGTGGGAAGGTTCAGGAAGAATGAGAACTTTGATAAATAAGGAACAAAGGGGAAAAAGGGCAAGCAAAATGCCAGGAAAAAAATCCTAATGGTAAACATACGTCCTTCAAATGCTGCAGTTATGTTGGATAAATACTGAATTACTAAAGAATTGGTTCCTTATGGGAAGGTTACTTTCTGACTGTTTCTTTGTGCAGTTAGACAGGTGATGAAGGGTCCAGCAAGTGATACCTGGTTTACAGAATTAAATTAAAATGGAATTCTCCTTATTTCACAGAAGGAGACTGCTGTGTTATACTGTGTTGATGTGCACCCCAGTTGCCATTTGGGGTAGAACAGCATTAGTGACTATTACAGTTTTACCCTTTCTCCTGCAATAGCTTAATAAGCAGTTGCATTCAAATTGTTCTACAAACTATAGGTAAGACATTGTCATGTGTAGCATAGATTCCATCTTTTGCATAATTTTCTGGAAAAAGAAGTCGCAGGTAATGACTGATATGTTCTCTGAAAATATACACAGCATTTGCTGTATTAAAAAATAACTTATATTGTGTGTAGGTATGACTTTCTAAAAGGAAATCTTTGATGTAAGCCATGTATTATACTGATCCCTTTTGTATTAAGTGGAATTGTATGAAGTTTATTAGCAGCCATCAAATAAAAATTTTCTGTTTCTACAGGGGTTACTAAAGTTGATTATGGGGACATATCATCACGACTTGGACTAAGACGCAAGCTCCAGTGCAAGCCTTTCTCCTGGTACCTGGAGAATGTTTATCCTGATTCCCAAATTCCACGCCATTACTTTTCTCTGGGAGAGGTAAGATTTTTATCCTACATATTTAACTATCCTATGTAAAGTACATTGCACTGTAAGCTGTTTGTATTCGGTGCCGAGTAATGCAAACCAATTATCTCCAGGCAAGTTCACGTATCTTGTTTCTGTTGTGTGCAAAGATACATCTGGTTTCTCAGTTTGGCAGAAGACTGAAATTTGATATTTGATACTGTAATTTAGATGTTTTCCTCTTTTTACTACAGTAATAAATGTCATGTAGAAGTCACTACAGTACTAAAAGTCACATTTCCTTCAGATATTTATATTTATGGGTAACTTTCTGTACAATGCTTTCATAAGTACTCTCTACATAGGTTATGAGAAGATTTTTGTTTAATTAACTAGACCAGGTCAAACAAGGACTTGGTGTAAAAGCTGCTCTGAACTTTACCCCCACAACCCTCATCACTGACCAGCAAATTCTAGTGATGCCTACAAGCCTTGTTGGACATTCCTCTGTATTTTTTTTAAATTTCTTTAGCTTTTCTTAAGTGACGGTAGAGGTAGTACAGATTATGCTGTTCTAAATAAATAGGCACGTACTCTCCCCTACCAGGCATGTTGAACCAAATATTGATCCTCTTTTAGGATGATTTTGTACTGTTCATTTTTAAAGTATATTTTTAAGAGAATGAAGCAGGCATTTGTACTGCTGCATGACTATCGAGAGACTGATATTCATGCCAGCTTATTATATAGTAATATTAAGATTAAGGCTGTAACTCAATAGGTGAGGAAATTAAACCCAGTCAAAGGGATTTCAAAAGGAATTAATCCCCCTGGGCCTATTGAGAGTGTTTTAAAGTTTCTGACAGTTTTGGTCTGGAGATTGATTTGCGTCCATTCTGTTGTATCTGAATCTTGGTGCTGCAAGTGTCCCCAAGATGGAAAGATCCCTAAGAGAAAGCAAAGAAACAAACATGGTTCTGCAACTTAGTTGCTTTAGCATTTCCTTGGGAGTCTGAGTTTCAGATAGTGGTCTCTCATTGAAGTATAGTTCCTGTATTTTACATTTCATTCACATGACCGAGTGTGCAGCAGAGAGAACTGATATCAGTGTGATTTGTGATGGGCTTAGTTCTCTTCTAAGAAACAGCAACCTTTGATAATGTGCTCTTTTTCACTCCCAGATAAGAAATGTGGAGACAAATCAGTGTCTGGATAACATGGCAAGAAAAGAAAATGAGAAAGTTGGAATCTTTAACTGCCATGGGATGGGTGGCAATCAGGTGACAGTTTTTATTATCTTAATATATAGAGTTACTGGGAACACTGCTTCTCATCAGAACAATTTTCTGATTATTTCAGTAGTTATCCTTTAAACTTCACAGCTTAAGTATATTTTAGGAGAACCTCATTGAAGAAGATGCCTGTAAGAGGAACTGCATGAGATTTGGTGGTGGTTCGTCATTTGTGGGTTTTTGAGGCCTGATTGCAACAGGCTTTAAATAAACTTTCGAGTGAAAAATGAAATGAGGGGAGCAAGGGACTTCTTTAAGCGAGGCTTCACCTCCTGTAGGTTCTCTGGAACTATCTCGTGGTTAGACCTCTTGATTGGCATCGTTGCTTTGGAAAAAAACATGCCTCTACTTGCACTACTACTTCTAATAAGCATTTTTCTGATTGTCAGTTGTGGAATTTGTTTTGTATCTGTTTTCTCATTCTATTTCATTAATAATTCTTGATGAATTGTTTTCTGGTATACAAAGTTTACCTGTGTTGTGAATCCTCCTGTTTCTATGCAGGAAGCAGTCTGCAATTTGAAAACATCAACTTTTTTTCCTTATAAAATAATTTTTCTAAATGTTCTGACAGAAAAAAAAAGAAAGGGTTAGTGGCCATTAATGGAGTAATACGCAAATGTGGTCCCTTCCCTACATCTCAGGACACTTTTAATTGAACTATTATTTCACTTCCTCTCTTTCTTTCTTGTCTAGGTTTTCTCATATACTGCCAACAAAGAAATTCGAACAGATGATTTATGTTTAGATGTATCCAAACTTAATGGTCCAGTAACGATGCTCAAGTGCCACCATCTGAAAGGAAATCAGCTTTGGGAATACGATCCAGTGGTAAGTCTTCTAATGACTTGTACTGTTGAAATGAGACAACTTTTACATGAGCCTACAGAGCAACATATTCCTGTGTGAGACCACTATTGGGAACTAAAATCAGGAAACAGTCAGGCTTATGTTCCCTTAGTCATTAATTCAGGTGTAGTCACTCGATGAGCATCGGTGTTGATTTAATTTCAGAGTGAGTTTTGGGGGAGCTCTTAGAAGAATATTTTTCAGTGTGCTTTTGGATCCTCTGTAGAAAGATAATCTGCTAGTGTAGTGTTCTGTTAGGTGAGATCAACAGTGGAAAATCATTCCAAGTGGCTACTGGACCGATGAAAGGTAATGCTAATGATTTTGTGACAATTTCAGCACTCAGCATCTTAGCTCCCACAAGGTTAAAAGGAAATACTTTTCTAATTAAAAAATCAGCATCTCAAATTTATAAGGAAAGCTTTACATTTCTAATCATGGCCATGGTTAAGGTACACATGCATAAAGCAGCTTTATTTAAATCGTTCTTTCTTCTACATGATGTTCAAATTGATTTTGAAGTTCATAGGTTGAACTGCCCAATGTAGAAGTTGGTGACTCTTGATCTGTTCATCATTAGTTTTATTTGCAAGCTCCAAAACCAGTTTTGTGATTGAGTAGTGCCTGCAGTTCTCAAACATAATATTTTAACATCAGTTATTGCAAAAGACAACTACAAAACAGTTTGTGGAAGAAGAAACTTGTCAGTATAATCAAGAGGACTGTTTGATAACGAGAACATGCTGATATCTAGCTACTAAAAAGTCACTTCACTGATTATAAAGAAAGAGGGGGAGGCATTACTTCTAATTTTATACACTTGCTGTGGATTTTATTAGTTGAGGTGTTAAAAAAACCCTACAGCTCCTAAGACTAAAAGGAGATAAGTGAATTATTTTTTCCTTAGGATGGCAGTTTAAGTGTAAAACAGCAGATCTCTGCTAGGGTTTCTGCACATTGCTTGCAACTTCTGGTAGGGGACTGAAGAAAACCGTTGAAGGTTTCCAGGATTAAATGTTAACTGAAATGAGTAAATATGAGTCTAAGAACACTGCATCTTTACACACTTAATTGCAATGGTTTGTCTTGCAGTGGTTGCCACAGACTGTAAAACAGACTTCCCCTATAGTGATTCCCAGACATAGATTTTGTTATTTGTGTTTTTTCTCTTTATTCTGTCAGTGGAAAATCAGAGCTTTTCTGAAAGCTGGATAATAAAGCACAAAAATAAGTTAAAGAATACCTAGCAACAATGCCTTCCCACATAGTTGGATCAATTTTCTGTACCTTTTTTCTTCTGCCTTGGTTCAGGAGGCGTGCAGCTTCTTTCCCTTAACTGAAGGAAAAGAAAGGAGAAAAAAAGCCATGTTAGTTATTTGTTCAAGTGTGTTCCAACTACTTTTTTTTTTTTTTTTTAGTCTTCACCTGCTGTATGAGTGCAGAAGACTGATGTGCTCTGGTTTTTTATTTTGTTTGCTTACTCTTTGCTGCTTGTGCACATAAAATCAGCCTGTTCTGCAACTTTTCAGTTAGTCCAGTGTCCTGGTTGTGCTGCTGAGTGAAAGAAGAAATACTGATAGTAATGCCAGTCAGTACCGTAGACAGGTTGGTGCACTGATGAGTATCCACAGTACAGTGGCAGGAAATATAACTTCTAAAGATCTCTCTTCCATGAGGATAGTGTTGTGGTAGATGAAGTAATGTATGAAAGATTCCTAGTATCTACTAAACTTACTTATGCACAGATATATATGTATATGTATCATAGAAAGGTTTGGAATGGAAGGGACCATGAAGGTCATCCAGTCCAAATCCCTGCAGTGAGCACATCTTCAACTAGATCAGGTTGCTCAGAGCCCCATCCAATGTTTCTAGGGATGAGGCATCTACCATCCCTCTGAACAACCTGTTCCAGTGTTTAACCACTCTCACCTTTGTAGACATTTTTAAAGAACATGCTTTAAAAGAACAACTTAATATAAAACTAACATAGCTTAGGGTCAGATTTCTGTCCCAAAATGAGAAAAATGTGTTCATTTTTCATTGTGTTCATTCACATTCAAATGTGATCTGATCAAAATTACTATAATAGCTAGTAATTGAAGTTGTTCATCTTAGAAATTAAAATTTGGTAACTTCTCAAAGCTTCTTAGCAATATAGTGCTGTTTAGAGAAAGGTAGATAGAAAGAACATTACTTTAGAAGTTTGAGACTGTTCTGTTTTTCATGAAACAATGCTCTTACTATCTACGACATCAAATAGCATATATGAGTTCTTTAGAATTGGGATCTGGAGTCAGCCAAGAGGTCTTGTCTAGTTTGTATTTATCTATGGAAGAATTTTAATGGCTGCTAGAAATTTTTTGTTTGCTTATATCTGGTGATTTTTGCAAAACTAACTTCTTATTTTCTCTTCAAGAAATTAACCCTGTTGCATGTGAACAGTAACCAGTGCCTGGACAAAGCCACCGAAGAGGACAGCCAGGTACCCAGCATCAGAGACTGCAATGGTAGCCGCTCCCAACAGTGGCTGCTTCGCAATGTCACCCTTCCAGAAATATTCTGAGGGGTTCTAAAGAAAAGCAAGGATTGACTGGGCTACCTCGGCTGATATTTTGGCTACATCATTAAGTAGCAACAGAAGAAACTTCTGCTCAAGCAGAATCCACAGTTCATCAGCTGTTTGAACTCCTGCAGCTTCTCAGTAGCTGTGAACCAGCCTTCCTGAATAAGGATGTGGAACTACCACACGTACTAGTGAAACTGCGCCCACTGATGTTTACAAGATAGAAAGATTTTCTTCCAGCAAATAATTCAGAGAATGTTTGGACAGTGGAAACATAATCAATGAAATTGTCTCTCAGAAGAGCTGCATATCATTGTAGTTTGATTGCACATCAGTAACCTCTGCTGAAAGTGCTGTTGTAATGAAGAAACTTCCAAGAATCTTTTTTCCTGGTTAGCAGCGATAACCAGACTACTAAATATAGATCCACAAATAAATGAGATGGAGAGCTGAACACAAGATTCAGTAACATGAAATAAGAATTCTGTGGTTAAAAACAAAAAGTAAACAGGGTTTAATGGAAACTAAATCAGAACTATGAAAAGTACAATTTGTTATAGTGAAGTATCAAATTTATATGTAGATTTTATACCTCAGTGGGGGGAGATAACCGAGTCAAAAGGCTATTATTTCTCTTTTCCAATTGTGTGATAGTCCATAAATACTATTTTTTTCTTTGGTGGGTCTAAAATTATTTTGGGCGCAAAAAAAAAATGAGCGTAAGAATAAACTTAGCTCTTGAACGTCAGATCAACTTTTTCTTTTTTTTTTATTTTAATTTCTTGGTTATTGGAATTGTATCTTTTTGTTACTGTCTGAAAACTGGAGGATAACATACTGTCTAACTTTTTTTTTTTATTCAGACCTGCCGTTTCAGTTTATACTTGGGTCAGTCAGCTTATGGACTTTCATGGCCAAACAAAAGATTTAAGTACACTTTGAAATTAAATTAACTTGATGGAATACGCTTAGCGCCCAAGACTCATACTACTGTACTATGATTTTGTTTTCATAGCAATAAATCTTCTGTTCCTTGTTTGGTTTCAGTCATCATAAAGCCAGAAGAAAAGATACATGATTTGGGTAGCAGGAGATTAGCAAACCTGAAGGTTTTCTGGAACCCTTTTTCACTTCATATCCAGATGTGCTTCATTGTCAAGTGCATATTTAGATTAGACTCTGAATTGTAATGTTGATCTGCTGCTTTTTTCTAATAAAACCTAAAGAAAAATAGCTAAATTGGCATGTTTTTTAAGGTTAACATAGCCAAAAGCAATATGACGCTGTCATTACATTGGTCTGCATTTTTTAACTGAATTTCTTTATTTTGTTAAGAAAAATTTGTGTGGGCTGATACTGAATATGAGCCACTGAACGTTCAGAGTATACATTGGAAAAAAAAATATTTACTTAATGGAGAGGATATTTTTATGATAAATGTCATTGTTTGGCCAACTGTCCTGTAAAGCAAATTAAACCTAGACTCATGCAAAAGTTGTGTGGAACTATATTTGGCTGTTATGGCCAATTAAGATTTGCTATTCCAAGTTGCTGTAGTCTGTTTTCTCTTGTTATCTCTGGAGCAGTACACAAGAGCTTTCATACACAAAGCAGGGGAAATTCTAACAAATTGTATTATTATGTTGCTGCTTTAAAAATACATAGGTTGAGTTGTGTGGGATTAATATAGATAAAGCATCTAAATATACAGCTACCTTTCATTGACCCCTCTTTTTGAATAGCCCTGCAAATCTTCTAAGGTCAAAGTGTGGATTTATGAAAGTAACAGTATTGTACTCTTGTCAGAAAGATATTGAAGTGTGGCCAAATAACTCAAAAGAACAAACCCAACTCTAGTTATATGAGAAGACTTACTCCTTTGGTACAGTCAGTGAAAAGTGAAGGACAGTGTCATCATTTCTAATTGATACATTTTCTTGCTCCTTAGGTTCTCTGTGGTCCCTTATGCTTTTATATTATCTCTTAAGTATCGTACATGGTAGTCTGTCTCTGCATATTAGCCCCCTGAAATGCATTCTGCTGTTTTACAAGTGCATAATGGTTTGGATCATGTTTTGGATTTTATTTTAGTTTATCTTAGCAAACTGGCATTGGTTTGGGTGTTTTTTATTGGGGGGCTGGGTAAAAATGAGGTTACGTATTAGCTCAGAAACAGTTTTCCAAACTCAACATACATCCCTTTAAAAATATTACCAGTGAAGAGGCTCTAAATCGGCAGTGGGTAACCTTCCATGGAATGAGAAACAGGAGCATTAGAGATGCAGTGTAAATATCTTGTAAGTTATCAAATTTTTTTCGTTTAGTGTTTCAGATTTCATAAGTATATGATGCATCACTGAACATAGGAAAGTGAATATATTTTTAATTTTTATGATCACTGGTGTGATAGCCTATTAGGAAAACTTAAGTGCTATGGCTTTTAGTGCGACTAATCCTGTAGGTAGACCTCACCGTTACTACGCTTGCTAACTTGATGAATCATTTCATATGTTGGCCAAATAAAACTGCAGTAAAAATTATCACACAACTGAAACCCCATGTATCAAGTTGTCAGCTCTTCAGAAAACTGAAGTAGCAATCCAATTTCTAGCCCATACCTTACTGAGGCTTACCTGCAAAGGTAGCTTGCTTTCCCTGCAGAATATGAGGAGGGGGAGCAGTGAACTGGAGAGTGTCTGCAGCTCTCAAGTGTTTGGCCCAAAATCTCATAGCTCAGCCAGTCCTGTGAGAAAACAGGTTCTGGTTGACTAGCAGCAGGCTCTGCTTAATTTGCCCACAGCACATGATCAGTAGCTGTACTATATTGGTGGATGACCAAGGGCTTCTGCATTTGAAATGTGCATTTCAAATACACTGTTTCATTAAGCACCTGTCAAACAGGGCTGCAGAGTAGCTTCTACCATACAGGTTTTTTTCTAGCTTCTCTTACCACAAATGTCGTGGCTGTCATCAGAGCTCCCTGCTGAAAATGAGCTTCCTTAGTGACTCTGAGCTATTGTCTCCCAGTAGTGGTCTCCGCTTACAGGCAGTGTAGTTCTGTGGCCCAACTTTGACTAGGAATATTAATTGATTCCATCCTTTCAGAGCTAGAGGTGTACTTAATTCCTTTCTGTCTAATCTGTCTTCTCATACTGAAGTTTTTAGATGGAATTTTTAGAACCTCTGTAGCTATCTTTTTAACCTGTTCTGAAAAAAAAGCATCGTTGTTTTTTATCACTGTGAAACGTACTTGTGTTATTAGGCATATGAATAATTTTTATTAGAAACCCTCCTCTGTTCTCCAGTGCCTCTGCATTTATGGGTGCTTTTGTTCAGATCAGATGTAGGAGGGAGAAAAAAGACCACTGCTGTCATGTTTGTCTTATTTGACATTGATAGCAAATACACTCAGGGTAAGTGAGGGGGAAAAAAAATCAGTAATTGTATTTTGAAGATAATTGGTAAGCTTTTTTTTTTTTTTGGTCTTCTTTCTGTCTTGTGCTCAGTGTGTTTAGCATAAATTTCCTACGCATGCTTTAAAGATAGTGTTCTGTTCTCCATTTCTTCTCATTTGCCTGTGTGAAGACATTTATTGAGAAACACCAGTGCCTTTTAACTGAATTGAAGCATATTGCTAATTATGATACAAACTCTGGATAACCACGCTGTGCCGGATCCAATTAGGTCATCTTCAGTCTGTTTAGATAGTGACAGTCACAGAAGTTATTTGTATGTACATAAAACTGAGTGCTTTTCTCTTAATCTACCATTTTGTTTTATCAGTGTGAAATTAAGTTGAATTCTATTAGCTTGATTATTTTTTTTATGGTAATACTACACAAAAGGCCTTAGCAGTCACTTCTAATTTTATCACAGCATGGGTACTAGTCTGAGATATCTACTCTAGTAACATATCTTGGCGAAAGACAAAAATCTCTGTTACATTACAATGTAGTAGCAAAAATAGGATAATCTTCCTAATTTTTACTCTGCAGAATGCCTCCTAGTGACTCTATTCAAATGCTGTAACACGTTCAGAGAGATGAGCAAAGCCTTTCATTCTGCCATATTTCCCCTTCAAGGTAAGCAATTTGATGCAAGTGTGCTTCAGAAGATTAGCTGAGAAATAGTTACTCAAAGCTTTCCTTCACTACTTTAACTAAGCCTCCATACTTTCAAATGAAGAAATGAAAGTTTTAAGTTTTACAGAGTAAAACTTATTTGAACTTAATTATAACTTCATTGTAATACTAGAGATTTAGGGTAAGGCAGGAATATGTCAAGTTAAAGTGATCAGACTTGCATAATATCAGAATGCTGTTTGCTCTCAGGTCTATAAGAACATTTGTTACAGTAATCTTAAAGCAAATAGCTTTTAACTTTTTGTCTTACTCTAAACACTCTAATAATTGAGAATTGTTCAGTGAAGCATAGTTAATTGTGTGAAGGTGCTGCGTGTGGTATACAGAACTTTGACTAACAGGATAGTACTTTGTGTGATAACAGGTTTTGAGGTAGAAAGAAAAAAATTATCTAGAGACTAGAAGCTATGACACTGATAAGAAAACTAACTCTGTACGTGTTTCACTTCTTTTTGAATCTTGGAAAATGCATTTGTAGCATTCTGCTTGCTTTTCATGCAGTGTCAGCTGATCCTTGCCACACCAAGCCATTGAGCCAGGTAAAGCTGCTCTGCATCAAAACTGAATTCTGAGATGAAAGCGAGCGACTACTTCTGACAATAAACCGAGTAGTTGCTATAGCACCAGTTCAGAGTGTAGATGGCAACCTACTGGTTTCCTTGCCTCTGACCCAACTAGTAAGACACAGAAGAATTTCTTTCAGTTTTAAATGCATCATACTTTCAGTAGATTGCCCATAGGAGTTCTGAAATAACCTTTATATTATTCATACCTTTTATTCTTCAAAAAAGCATTTTGATCTCACCTCTTGTGGAATTCTGCCTCATTTATATCATTCTTTCTGAGTCTTTTTTCTTCTTCTAAAGGTTGGACTGTAGCATGTAAGGCTTAAGGTACTGATGAGTTCATATATTGCCATTAGAGATGTGCATTATTTTCTAATTCTGCATTAAGTAAATGTACTCGTGAAGTGATCCTCAGTGGCATTTTAGTGGCAATTCTGAGTGTTTAGCTTGTAACACAGGAGAAGTAATTCTTTGTTCCATTTTGCATGAGGTTGAATTTATAGTTTTTGCTTTCTTTCCTTGTATGCTATTAAATTGCCTAGCTTTGGTTACTTTGCTATCTTAAATAACTTGGACTTCTTTCTCAGTACCTAATGATACTGGTTCAGTCACAAGCTTCTGACATTCCCATTTTTGCCTTTCTCTTGCATTGGAATGGTCACCTGGTTCAAAGCCCTGCAAAAGGAGCTGACTTCAAAGTTAGATCAGGTTGCTCAGAGTCTTGTCCAGTCACATTCTCAATATCTTGAAGAATGCAACCTTGTGACCATCTTGTTTGTCACCTCTCCTGGTGAAGGTCCCCACCCCTCCAATACCTAGTTGGTATTTCCTTTACTCAATTTGTCCTTTTCCTATGCTTTCACTGTGCATTTCCAAGTTATCATAAATCTTTGTTGTTCAGATACTATCTTCTGTGTCAGTTCCCTGTTTCTGGGGTTATAACCAGTTGGCTGCGTATAGTTTATATACTGAAAGTGAACTCCTAATGGAAAGGAGGTTAAACCAGTGTTTTAAGAGGCCTCACCACTGCTTCCTCTAAATTCTAGAAAGATGCCTTTCCTACAGACTTAACTTTGGCAAAGGCAGGCACCTATCCTGTTACGTGGTCCAAGAAAAACTGTTGGGTTCTTGTCCAGCCCACAGGAAGTGGGAAAGGAGCCCGGTCTTTGCTGCAGCAAGTTCAGCGTTGGAAATAGTCAGGCCAAAGAATCTGAGAAGTTGTTCTGTAGTTGCCTTGACTGCATGATGAGGAGATCTGGATTGTTTCAGAGCAAAGTTCTTGTTTCAAGTTCAGTGAAAACAGGAAGAATTTCCTAGCTGCTGTTTTCTGTTGTGGCTTTGATGGATGTGAATTGACTAAGCGGGGTTTTCACGTCTCTCTAATTAATCTTTTTGGTCTGAAAATATTTTTAGGTAGCTAACCAGATTATCAAAGTGGCAGTTAGATGGACACAGCTCAAATGACCATTTCTGATGGTAAGTATTATAGTATCTCATGATATAAAAGCTGTCACTATGTATGATTGCTGTAATGCAGCAAGTGATGGCCTGTTGAATGCCAATGAACCCTTTTGCTTGCAATTTCTCCTGTAGTCATTTAAGTCAGGGAAGTGCTGGGAGTTGAAAGTGTTATTTCCATTACCAGGTAAGGAACCTCTCCCCTTACGAAGTGGAAAAAAAAAAACCCCACACCCCCAAAAAACGAGCATTGAGGCAGTGAGATCAAGTTACATGAGTCATTCCATTCAGCTGTGGTTGCACTAATATGGTGAACTGGAGACAAATTTCAAACCCCATCTCTTCTCTCATTCCCAGATCCTGAAAACCACAGGAACCAACTCTGTTCCATATTTATGGCTTGCTTGAATGTAGTAGCTCTCAAAAATTACACTTTGTAGTCAAAGCCAGTCATTCTTCTGATGTGGCCTGGGAGTTTTTTTTGTGATCTTGAATGTAAATTCCCAAAGAAATAATGAAGAATTATTTAATTGTATGTTGTGCATATATACACATTTATGTGAAGTAGTTGAAACAAAGCACATGAAAACACTTCAACTAACTAAAACTGCAGTTTAACCCCACAGCAGGAATGTGTGCAACTGATCACTTCAGAGGTTGTTTTACTTCTGTTGCAGGAATGCTTAGCCCTGCCTGTCATGCTTGGTACGTAAGGTAGCAGTCAGTGTCACCTCAAGCCTTCTCAGTCAAGTCCCTGGTGCAATGAAATGCTTCATTGCTCTTGTTCCTTTTCATGGTTCTGGACTGCTGGGAGGCATCGTGTGCCACTTCTACTTTTCTGTGTTGCACCAGCAGTGTGCCCAGGTGGCCACGAAAGTCAATGGCATCTTGGCCTATATCAGAAATGGTGTGACCAGCAAGTCCAGGGAGGTTCTTCTTCCTCTGTCCTCAGCACTGGTGAGACCGCTCCTTGAGTCCTGTGTTCAGTTCTGGGCCCCTCACCACAAGAAGGATGTTGAGGCTCTGGAGCAAGTCCAGAGAAGAGCAACAAAGCTGGTGAAGGGGCCGGAGAACAGGCCTTATGAGGAGCGGCTGAGAGAGCTGGGGTTGTTTAGCCTGGAGAAGAGGAAGCTGAGGGGAGACCTTATTGTTCTCTACAACTACCTGAGAAGGGGTAGTGGAGAGCAGGGTGCTGGCCTCTTCTCCCAGGGGAGAAGGGGACAGGGGACAGGACGAGAGGAAATGGCCTCAAGCTCTGCCAGGGGAAGTTCAGACTGGATATCAGAAAAAAAATTTCATGGAAAGGGTCATTGTGCACTGGAACAAGCTGCCCAGGGAGGTGGGTGAGTCACCATCCTTGGTGGTGTTTAAAAGACAGGTGGATGGGGTGCTGAGGGGCATCATTTAGTGTTTGATAGGAATGGTTGGACTCAATGATGCTGTCGATCTTTTCCAATCTAGTGATTCTATGTTCTTGTTTTAAAGTGTGTTTCAACCCCATGCAACAGTGCTGAAACACATCTTGAAGGAAGTTGTATCTTCTTTTGAGTCATGGGTTTTGTAGAAACCAGACCCCAAAGGTCTGGTTTTTTCTGGCTAAGAACTTGCCAGAGACTGTGTGTCTTTAGTGTGTCATGATCAGTCCTCTAAAATGTGTTTTGTTTCTCTGATACCTCAGTCCAATTGGATCAGTGATTTTCCAGCCTTATGAAAGTTTCAGAGAACGTTTGAGCATAATCCATTAACTCAGTTTGTTCCTGCAATCAGATTTGACAAACATTGGGGTGATTTTAAGCAATCACTGACATCACTGAAAAGAAATAAATTTTCTTCATGTTCCCAAAGTGCCACATTCCCCAACACTTTGTCAATAGAGAAGGGATTTTTTGCCTTGGTCAAAAGAGTAGCTAGAGATAACTCTTTAACTCCGCTCATGCATAGGCATTTTAGACCTAGTGGTTCACTGCAGCTGAACACACCTGGTCTGCTCTGTGGTTGCTGTTGGAAGCCAGTGAGCGAATCTCTGCATCTGCCACCATGCAACACATCATTGGTGATGGTGTCCACCTTCCCTTCAACTAATCCCATGACCTGAAGATTGCAGACCTCCAACAACCTGGGTGAATGATGGTTTCATTTTAAAGGTCACAAACTACTGACTGAAGTGTTTGGTTTTTTTTAGTGGTTAAACCGATTTGATAGTAAAGTGGCCAGATAGTTAAAGTGCTTTTGTATCATAGACTGGTTTGGCTTGGAAGGGGCCTATAAATATAATCTAGTCTAACACTCCTGCAGTGAGCAGAGACATCTTTGAGTAGATTAGGTTGCTCAGAACCCCATCCAGCTTGACCTTAAAGGTTTCCAGGGATGGAGCTTCTACCACATCTCTGGGAAACCTGTTCCAGTGTTTCACCACCCTCATGGTGAAGAATTCCTTACTTATATCTAGTTATATCTACATTCTTTCAGTTTAAACCTGTTAACCCTTGTCCTATTGCAACAGGCCTTGCTAAAAAGCTTGTCATCTTTTTTCTAGGCCTCCTGTTAAGTACTGAAAAGCCATAGTAAGGTTTCCATGGAGCCTTCTTTTCTTGAGGCTGAGCAACCTCACCTCTCTCAGCCTGGCTTCTTAAGAGAGGTGCACCACCCCTCTGATTACCTTCCAGGCCCTCCACTGGACCTGCTCCAACAGATCCCTGCCTTTATTGAGCCAAGCGCTCCAGAATTGGACACCTATGAACATCACTTGTTTAAGGCAGAACCATCTTGTTGCAAGAAAAAGAGAAGAGGCCACATTATTCTGAAGAGTGAACAGGCAATGCCTTTTTCATGGTGTTTCATCAATACTTGCTGGGTTGCTAGGTGCAGCTGTCAACACTGTTACCAGCTGGTGTAATATCCACAACACACAAAATGTTGTGTTTTGATGTTGAAGCAGTTGTCCAACTATATTTGTGCACTGAGCCTCAGATTTACCTATTTCATTTACTGAGTATACTGAATATTCTGGTGCACAGTTTGAATTGACTCAAGTTCCTATATCTTGGGTAGGAAATATCAGACAAATGTGTAATGGACTTTCTTCCAGAAATGGGGCTGTTTGAGTCTGCCTGTTAATTTTATGTTTGACTTGGACATCAGCAAGACACATTAATTGTTCTCATCCTGTTACTGATGTGTGAGAAATTAAAAAAAAAAAAAAGATGAGCTAGATGTGATTCTGGCTGTAGAGCTGGAAAGACTGATGTACAAATTTCCATCATTTTTCGAAGAGAAGACAGAACTGCACTCATGGTAATGATGGCAATGAGGTAATATTAAAGTGTTTTGTGTGTTAGGAATGGCAGTGGTGGTGGGAATGTCTTTATTGCTCTCTCAAAGCTATTCAGTGATGCTATCCCTTCTCCCAGACCTGAGAGAACTGTGGAGTGCTGTGCCTAACAATTCTCTTGTGCTTGATCTTGGGCATGGGTGTGAGACGACTCTTGTAGGAGTGTACATCCCTTCTGCCTTGCGAGATATTCTCATCAATGGCAAAAAGGATTATACAGTTTATACTTATGTATGATTTTCAGACTGTTGTCTTTAATGTTACTGGTTAAAGTAGTGGGAACTGAAGGAGACTGGTTTGGCTTTCAGTTTTGCAAACATCAATGTTGTAAGGGTTTTGTCTGTTTTGTGCGGTTTTTTGTTTATTATCCTTTGCCTTGTTCACATTTTGTAATACAGCTCCATGAGATAGTTAGATGAATCCTACCCTGATGGAAGTTGACCATGAAGATACCTGCAAGAAGGACAAATTCTGGCAGAAATGCAGAACTGATGAAAGTAGCTGTGGATAGCGATACCCCTAACTGCATCCAGCCTTTCTGAGATGCAGTAGTTGAGCTTAAATTTCTTCCTGTAACCTAAGGTCCAGTTTAATTACGAGAATAAAGGTACCTGGGTTTTTCATGAAACTGCTCACAGTATTACCGCAGACAGTTTTGTCTTTCTTAATGGTATGAGATTCTCTGGATGATCACACCCAAGTTTGTTTGTAACGTTATTTAGCAAAGCTACACATACAGTATTGGTTGCTTTGAGAATGAGAAACGCCCTCTTTTGCAGAGTATTTCACTGCAGTTGGGATCATATCAAGTGTTCTTCCTACCTCTTCTCAAGTAGACAATCTGAGCACCTAGGGCTGATACGGCTTTTGTAAGGTATTTCTGAAGTGGCTGTTTGTGAAAGGAAACCCTCTAACAGATTATTAATTATCAATGTGTCAAGCACTTTATGTTGGCACCATAGGTGACACCATACATCGTTGTTTTCATAATAGAATATTTTAAAACCCACAAGTGGAATTAATTCAGGGATGCTCATTTTCCTCCCTTTTTCCTCCTTCCCATAAGGTCCTTACAAATTGTGGCAATTAATCAAGTGGCTGAGAAGGAACTTTGGTGCTGGGCACATCTGTGCCCCAAATACGAAAAGCAAAAGAGTTACTTTCCCTGTTTTGAAAAGAGAAATAAAAAATTGTGGTACGTGTACAACCAAGAATGTGCAAGTAAACTCTGCAACTTGGAGAATTCCAGTTAGATGTAATTTCACTCTAATGTAAACTTGAGTATGCTCCTTTTTCTAAAACTGATGAAGTGAGCCTTGACTTCAAATTGTCTTGATAATTCAGAGCATGAAGCTTTTTGAAAACTAAGCTGTTGCAAAAGGCCAATGAAGTGAGTGTTCCTGCATCCTGTGGATATAGCTTGATGACTGTAAATTTCAATTTAGTTTTTTTAAGATATGCC
The DNA here is from genome assembly GCA_013389865.1 of Piaya cayana. Taxonomy (NCBI): domain Eukaryota; kingdom Metazoa; phylum Chordata; class Aves; order Cuculiformes; family Coccyzidae; genus Piaya; species Piaya cayana. The sequence continues at coordinate 56,280 of WAAB01017428.1, read as the reverse complement.
TGGACTAGTAATGCTAACTCGCTAAAATAGGTTTAATACAGTTGTATATAATAAAGGAGAGAAGGAATAGGAGCTTATATTCTAGCTGATGGGGTTTGGATTAGAAGGTAACGGGGTAAATGTGACTTGGAACAGACTTATACCTTGCTAGCACATAAAACAAACAAAACCACCAACAAAAACTAACCAAATAAAAAATCCAGCCCTGCTAATGACCTTACTCTGTTTTAATGATTTCTCATGGTTAGGGGAGTATTAAAAAAATACCCTTGAACAATTGAATGTGTTGCTTCTCTGAATGTCTCAAAGATCAGTTTCTAATGCTCCTCTACTTACTGAAAGCAATATTTTTTATTATTATTCTTATTTTTGAAGTCCAAGATAACATATCTTCTTAACAAGTTTTACGGTATATGCAATCATCGTACATGGGAAATGTTTAGGGTCAGCACAGGGGCAAGGTGTACTTTCCTAGGAGTCATTCTGTTGGTACAAATAGCTTACAATCAATACATATAGTTGAGTCCTAGAAAAATAAAGTATTTTTCTTTAAGTTAGGAGAGCCAAAACCTGTATCTAGATCACTACTGGAAAAAGATGTCCGCAAGTTTTAGCTAAACTTTAACCTATTATCTTAGGATTCTTCCTCTGAAAAAGGTGACTAAGCTCACGTACTTCTTACAGACAGGTAAGTAAAGCCTGTCACCTCCATTGGGAACTCCCAGCTTGGTGAGAAAGGCCAATTCTTGTGTTGGTGCCGCTGCAAAGACACACAGGGTCCTTTGGCTTTGGGCTGCAGTTGCTGAGCACAGCCAGGGCTCTGGGCTCCAGTGTGTTGTGGTCGGCACGAGGGCAAGTTATTGAGAGACAAGGACAGACTTCTGTCAAAACTTGGTAACAACTGGAAATAAACATGAAACGTTATGAACTGAAGAAGTATCACTCTGAAGGCTTGCTTGGAGTGACTTCTTGTCACTCTCATAGTGTCACTCATGTCTGCTTCGCAGGAGGGGCTAATGGATATTCTGAAAAACATGGGCATGCCAAGGCTGGAGGGAGTGTCAGAATTTCTAAGGGTCAAAGCGTGACCGGCCCCAGGACTAGAATTTCAGTAACACGGGCTCTCTCTGAAAAACAGCGGTGGCTTTGTCAGAATGGCCTTTATAAGTTGCTCCATGCCCTGTTCATTTTTCATTCACAAAAGAGATAGATAGCCCACAAAAGCCATCCGTCTCTTCTCATTGAAAAGATAGTGCTCATCTTTCTCTCTTTTTCCCTGCGTTTGTAGAATAGGGTAATTTTCAAAGAAAAGGAAGCTTTGCTTAACAGTCAAAGGGAAAATGATTGTTACCTTCTCTTTGTGGGAAGGGAAGGTGCAAGGGAAAGAGAATCTAAAACACTGTTTAGTCTTAAACGTCTCCACTGAATTGCACAGAAAGCCTAACCAGACAGGATTCTGCAGCTGTCAGCATGGGTATCTAGTTCATGGGAAGAAAAAAATAGCATATAAAGCAAGGAAGATACCACAAACAAAAAAACACATTTCCATAGCTGAATAATTTGAAATATTTACCTTTAAAGAAGGATACACAACACATTATTTTGCAAAGAATTGGTGAAGTATTTTGAAGATGATGACAGCTAAAAAAGCTCAGTTCCCTCTTTTTGGGACTAGTCCCATTTTCTTGGCATTGCAATATGTCTTTTCATTCTTTCCCCCCCTCCCCCTTTCCTCTTGTCTGCAGTGCCAAAAATGAAACTCCGTGGTTACATCAGAGGCTTAATCTTGGGTCAGAGCAGGAGGTAAGCAGGTGTGGTGCCTTGCTGTTCTTCCATTACTCTGTGCTTTCCTGGGTTGCTATTCTGTCTCCCACTGTTTACGTTGTTACAGTCAGTTGCTTCATGTGGTTTTACTCTCACCAAATCACAGCAACCACCCACTCTTCTCTTTCTGACCTCAAACCATGGACCCAAGACACCATTACATTTCAGAACTGTCCCTACACTGGGTATATCTACTCTGACATTATCTCCTCTCTGATTTTCTTCCCCACTGCAAAAGTATCATATATCTAAAGCTGGAGCTGTGTTCAGAGGGAAGATTTGTATCTGTGGTTTCATTTGACTGCCTTTTTGACTCAATCACTACGGCAGATGCAGCTACACCAGCGCTAACGCTGACTCTCGTGGGCTGTGGCTGCTGTTGCCTACTTGTCTCCTGCCACTATTGCCACCTCCAATGAGTTACCGAGGTTTGTCTTGGATCGCTTGGCTGGTCTAGGTCTAAATGGCTTCTTGTGGCGCTTTCCAAAGTGACAGTTTAAAACTGGTGGGAAAACAAAACAGGTTGATGCCAGTGTTGAGTCCAGATGATGTTTAAAGTGCCTGCGAGAATTTTGATTCTGACAAAATTTGAAAGGTGTGGGGGGAAAAAAATGCTCTTTTGGTGCTGTAAAGGGTGCTGCTACCCATCAGCATGGGGTTTGCCACAGGAACTAATGGCACAGGTACTAATAAGTACCTGTGTACAGCAAATCTGGACTAATCAAAAGCAGCTCTCTTTCTTTAGTGATCTCCTTGCTTGTGAGTTGCATTGTGATTTTCTCCCCAAATATGCAGTCTTTTGTCTTCTGTGTAATGAAAGCTTTCCAGGAAACTTCTGGGCATTGCAAGCAATGTGTTGTGCATAGCAATAAGCGATCAAATCTTAGAGAAAACTATTCTACCATTGCTTTAAACAGATTTGAATTGTGTGTGCTGGATCAATATTTGGCACCTCTTTTGTTGTTGTTAAGCCAGAAGCATCAGTTACTGTTAGTAGAATTGTGCAAGGGCAGAGGCAGATGTAAAATCCTATGAAAGAAATTAAAACCTCTTCCATATGCCTAGATAATGTGAATTCAGTGATCTGAAATTTTAGGATCTTGTAGGGTTAGCGGTAATTACCAGCTCATATCATTTTGTATTGCTCAGCTGAAGAAGGCAAGTAAGTTTTCAATTATTTCTAATACACTAGGAATGCTGAAGAGAGAGAAAGGAAGAGGATTCAAATAAAATAACGTGGTGTGTTTTTAACTTAAGAATAACAATACTGCTCTAAGCATGTAAGCTAAGACTAAATGGTTGGACTCAATGATCCTGGAGATCTTTTCCAACCAAGTGATTCTGTGTGATTCTGTAAATGAAGACCTCAGACAAGAACATTCATTTTCTACTACGATACAATATAACAGAAGTTCACCTGGTTCCTAAATTTTATCCTCTCACAACTGCATCATGTGACAGAGATAAGGTGGGGAAACTGTTTCGGACCAAAAGTCTTACTTTTTCTAAAGTCTGATCAGGCTTTCGTTGCAGAAAGTTTGAGTTGTGTTTGGTTGATACCAGAATTCAAGGGAGAAAAGCGAGAGGGGATGAGCAGAGCATGCCCCATGCCATCAGCTTCCAGTGCACTTCAGGCTGCGCTGAAATGTGTGAGTCTGTGCTTTTGCTTTCTTAAATGCTGATGTGTGGATTTAGTGTGCTAGCTGTTATTTAAGTGGGTTGTTTAAAATAATTGCATTTCAGAGTCCATTACTCAGTATTTTTTACTCTTGTTTGCTTCATATAATGATCATCGTCTGTTTGAAATTAAGACTTCATATGGAAGTAATCTGTAGTGCAATGGCTCTGTTTTTATTTGGCTGTGCTTCTGGGGTTTTTTGGTATTTCATGCTCTTTTTTTTAATCTAGTTCTAGCTAAAAAGAAAGAGTGATTATAGGAGTATTTGGAGTATTTCAGTCTCAAGAGTCACTGAGAGTAGCTAACTTCCCAGTAAAAGCCTGACCACCAGCTACTGAATAAACTTGCATTATTGTTCCTCTGTTTGAGCAGTGCTTTTGGTGAACTTTTCTTTCATCTCTTTGCATTGGGTTGATATCTGAGCTCCATCAGGCGGCATTTCCATCAGACTACGAATGGTTTTGCCTGAGAGGTTTGGCAGAGGAGTGTGAAAGTGTTGCCTCTTTCTAATAGGCAGGATATGTTAGCTGACCTTTTTCCTCTCTCCTTTCCCTGTCTCCTGTGTTTTCTTATAAGGAAGAAAATAGTGTACAACACAAAGGTAAAGTGTAAGTAACATCGTTATCTCGGGGCTTTGAATGAGGAGTAGGTAGGCTCCTGAGGATGGTGGTCCCTGTTGCTGGGAAAAGCTGGATGTGGTAAACCTGACTTCCACAGTGCTGTGGTACCACACAAGCTTCTGAGCTTCCATCTGGGTTTACTGTTGACATTCACATAAGTTGTGAGCTGTTTAATGTGGCTGCCTGGGCTTGCAACTCAAATCTTTTTATCTTTTTTTTTTTTGTAGCAGTCTTCTGACCTGAGATATTTGACTTTGGTTGTTGCCTGAGGCCTTCCAGGGGAGCAGGATTCCTATCCTCAGTTACTCCTTCTGCCCCAACACTGGGGACAGTGCTACCTTATCTCCCAAAACAAGTTCCTCTGGAGTGGCAAGATGGTGTGTGTGTGATGGCTGCTGTCTGAAGTGACTAACATCCCCAGCATATGTGGGCTTGTGTTGCAGGTAGTGGAGGTGAAACCTAGAACCAAATATCATACAGTTTTCTATGCAGTTTTATCTACCTCATATATATCCATAAAACCCCATCTCTGATAGCAGCTTTCAGCATCACAACAACCCCCTCCTTGATCTGAGAAAATCTGATCTTTGTTTACCAGAAACCCGTGTTATATTGTAGGCCTGCTCTAAATTTAGATGCACTAATCACCTATATTTTCAGTTGGTGCTTTGATATTTAATATAGTTCCAGCTGTAAGAAACTTGCCTTGGTTTGTTTCATCTGACTCTTTGCCAAGGTTCCAGTTGTCACTATTCATGCTTCCCAATTTTTTTAACCAAATCAAGTGGTCATCCTAGGAGGAAAATATTTGGAGGATGGTGCTTCATAGGACACAATCTTATTGTTGACTTACCTTACAACAGGTCTTTGGGGTTATATAAGCACTTGAAGTTCTGCCTCCCTGCTGCAGTGATGCGCAAGTATTCCCATCCTTTATCCAGTAAAGGTAAGGTGCTGTTTTTCCCAACACTGCTACAAATATTTTCTTCATGAATGTTGATGATTGTTCACTCACCAGCGTGTCAAGTTGCCTTTCTCCTCACAATAAACCCTGGACTGCCTTACAAATTTCCAGTGCTTGGAGCTTCTTTTTCAATTTAATACTGTTATTTCTGGCAACTGACTTGTAACTATGTAACGGCATCAAATTGAAGTTAATAATCTCATTTGCTTTTCAGAGTGCTTTGCAGCAGGCTGTGGACAGATTGTTAATTCCCCTTAGCTCGCAGTGCTTGAGGTGATCATTTCTGTCCACTGTGTGCTTGCCAAAAATGAGGCAATCTTTTGCATGCTTTTCTTTTTTTCCTAAATGTGGCAATATTGGCTTGACCTGCGGAGCACACCACAGCTTGCTCGACTGGTTTTAAGCTCAGAAATCCTCTTGCAGGATTTTGGAGGCAAACAATTGTGAGTGCAGTGTCAGAGTCCGAGCCTTCTTTTAGGTTGTGTGCAGCCTGCAGAAATTGAATTGGGCAAGAATAAGTTCAGATCTCCTGGCAGCCTCTCTGGGGCCACTGCTTTGGGTTCCTACTACAATCTGATTTCTTCTCAGGTCCTGACAGTGTCAGGGAGACTGAAGATCAGCCCTGGATCAGTCACAAGTTCAAAAACATATTGTACTGTTCCTCTTCTTATCATGGACTTCCTTTGTTATCTTTCTCTGCCTGAGTCAGCTGGTAGCTGCTAAACATATCACGTATGTCACTTTGCCTAACGAGGTCCTCTCTGTTGTTGCTAGTAAGGTGTCTCTTCACTTGCAGTGAAATGCTCCTTAAATATTCATGTTCCAGATGGACTCTGTACTGTGTACTTAATACCATAGCTTTCAGCTCTTTCATCCTTCCAGGTGTGCATAAACTTGAACTATTCTTTTCATTAGTTTTCATTCTTTCACCTTTTTTTTTTCATTCTTTTCAATTCTTAAACTATTAGTTTCATTTGTTCTTGTTATGGCTTGATGTCTGAGAGCTGCTCAAACCAAACATGCCCTCAATGCCCAGTGAGCAGATCTCCTGGCACTTGAGTATCAGAAAGTGCGTTTCTGCCTGCAGGGTCCTCTTGCTCAGTTCAGGTCTCCAGCAGCTACACCACCTGCTTGTGGGCTCTCGCTTCCTTTCTGGCCTTTGTGTACATAGGTTCAGCTGCCACCTTCAGCCAGGAATTTGCTTGTTCGATGTATATATTGCAAATGTTATTTATTTTGTGGGTTCCAAAACTGTTCTTTTGCAGGCCAGAAAACATAAAGAGTATTTACAGTGCAAATGCCTGGAGAACACTTTTTAAATATCAGATATTTCTGTGTGTATCTTAAATATGTCTGCGCGCACCTTTAAGAATAGTGAAAATAATATGTATCTATATGGTAATTTTGGTGCGATACTTAACAGAGTGATCAGGGCTATGTGAACCCTGTTTTTCATATAGAAAAAGAAAATTGAATCACTATGTGTATTTATTGATGGGAATTGTATGCTTGTAAGTAAAGCTATTTTAAGAGTGTAGAAAAATAATCTGCAAAATGAAGTATTTCCAAATAGGCAGACTGCTGTGTATTAACTGAATCATAGAATCATAGAACAACCACGTTGGAAGAGACCCACCGGATCATGGAGTCCAACCATTCCTGTCAAGGAATGTGTTTGATACGTCTAGTTTCAGTCTTTTAGTCCACTTGTTGCACTGATTAAATGAGCAACTTCTTCTTTGGTTGCTCATTCACCCATGTACAAGGTGAACATGTATGTGAGCAGACGGAACAATCTTTCTGTGATTTCCTTTGCCATTTTCCTATGTTAACCAGTGCTCTGCGCTGAGCTGATTCATCAGTGGATTCTACCAGTGACATTTCATGTATTTGGCAATGCGGAATGCATTGTCTTGAAGAGCCAGATGTTCTCTGGAGTTCCTGTCCTGGCTGTGATCCAGGGCTGGGTGCTGCAGAGTCCTCCTGGGCACCACTCCAGTGGCCAAGCCAGGAAGAAAGCCAGTCCTTTGGTGATCAATGTGTCTCTTCCACATTTTTTTTTCCTGATAGAGGGATCCCAGGTTTTGTTTCAAGAAAATAAGAAATTCATAAATTTTGGCTTATTGTGCCTGAGGAACACAAGGCAGGAACTTAATTTCTCAAAGTTTGCACAAGGACAGTGTGATAGCAGTTGTGAACATTGAAAGGTCATCACTATTTGGAGGGGAAACCTGCTGCTGTATTTTACACAGAGATGCTGGGGGGAAGTTAAGGGAGCTTGATGGTCCATCTGGAGTCTAGCGACAGTAAAGGATTTTATAGACAAACAGACCTGTTTGCAGCATAGGGGTCCTATTTGTGTTCCCTGAGCTTTGTTATAGGGGTTTTTTTGCAACTTGCAGTAAATTAATTGCCTTCCCAATGGAAAACTCTCTAGGTAGTCCCTGTCAATAAAGGGTCCAAGAAGCCTCCTAGCTCTGCTACCCTTAAACCTATTCTTGCTTTCTACCATGCAATCAATTTGTTGGTGGGATATAAGAAGCCAGGAGGTGAGAGCACCCTGGAGTAAAGGCAGGGGGATGGCCTGAGGGTTTATCACTTTGCTGGTCTTGGATCTCTTTGAACTGAGATGATTTGGAGTGAAATCAAATCCATACTTTGCTGCCTTTCCTCACTGATTAGGTCGATATCACAACCTCAGAAGAGATGCTGTCTGATGGAGGTTAAGTGCTGGACTTGGATGGTCTTTTCTTCTTTAGTGTCCTGAAGAGCTAGAGCTGCCAATTCTTATTTTGGTTACATGCCAGAGACAAGTGCATGTGTCATATGTAGCTTTTCTGTCATTAGGGTGTTGTTGGCAGCACCCAGAAGAAAGACTTCCAGCTCAAGGAGTGGTTGATGAAAGCTACTGGGGACAAAATTAAAATGAGAGTATCCCCTAGTGCCTTCAATATTGTGTGTTTACAGGCATGTGGAAAGAGGGAGAATCCTTAATTAAATTATTTCAGAAGTCTTAATGAAATCAGATGTTTAATCCTGGAGGTAGAGCTTCATTTAACTAGATGAGGCATATTGGCCTCACATGAAAAGAATGAACTTAGTTGAAAATCAACTCTGGTTTCACATTAAATTAAAGTCTCCAGAGATGGCAAGGGGTTTGAATAACACTTGAAGTTGTTATCAATTGCTTTTTGAAAGTGTAATAGTGTTATAAAATGCACTTTGGGTTATATTGGCTCCATCAAGGCAAGATCCATGAGCAGGAGTACGTGCAAATCTATACATGCCAACAGGTGAAACAAGTGGTTGTCTCCAATGCACATCTCTTTCGAGAGGGACTATACATATTTGCAGATTCATCATGGTGCCCAAGTTCCTTCACTTGACTGGAAGTGCCCATTGATGTAGCCTGTCTAAACATTTTGGTAAGTCCTCCAGAGGGTAAGATGCATAAAACAGGTTTTGGTTTTTTTTTTTTTTAATTGTTATTAGATGAAGACTAAGGAACTCTATTGACAGGTGAACTTAATCTCACTGAGCATTTTGCATCGCCAAAACAACCCCTCAAACCCACATGGTTTCCCTTTTTGTGTCCTTTTCATAGAAGTTAATCCCCAACAAGTAGTTGAGTCTGAAGTTGTGAAACTACTTAGGTGCAGTGTAGAGGATAATTAGTTCCCCTCACCCAAGAAAGTTTTCTTAATTAACTTAAATCCATGATTAAAAAAGAATGAAATTATTATCTTATATTCAATATTTTTCTTTGTTAACTAACATTTATAGTTCTAGATCCTACTATTATTTCTATATTCTTCCTGGAAACTTATTAAGAACTTAAGAAACTTCAAAGAGTTGCAGCATTGAGTTCCACAGTCTGCACACATTTTATGGGGAAAAGATTTTTCTAGAGGGGTTCGTTTTCCATTTTTACATTTCTTGACTGCCTTGTTGTGAAAGGTAGAATAGAAGGTCCTAACAGCACTTCTGTATATCCTCTACAATGCAAAGACGAATTGGTAAGTATCCTATATTTTAAGGTATCTACTTTTGACATATTAAAGGAAGCTTTTAAGTGTTTCTCTGAAGAAAATTACACACTGCTATTGTGTGTGAAAAATACAGCTTTTGATATTTTTCAAGTGGAAAGACCTTGAGTTGTTAAGTGCCTTTTTAATTGTCCTGGAAAATGTCACTCCCATACAGTGGGAAAATTTGGACTCCCCTGTAATTTTCCCTTCTTGGGCATATCTAGTCTGTCAAAATATAGACAAATATTTGAAGAATCCAGGTTATGATCCTGCCAAGGTGCTGCTGTAGCAGCCAAAACTGCAACTGCAATGACTACTTCTGTACTGAAAATGCTGACATGTCACCACAGCAGAGCTTGGAGGCAGCAGCTTCTGCTGCTACAGTCATAGCAGCATCAAATTTTGGTGGTTGTTTTCTTTCAGCTTCCAGCAAACCATGAATCAATCTTAAATATTTATTTTTTTAAAAAAATAATTATATTAGAACAATTAGAACAATGGCATTAAATCCAGCTGGAGGCCAGTCACTAGTGGTGGCCCCAGGGCTCAGTGCTGGGTCCA
>WAAB01017428.1:0-46314 GCA_013389865.1 Piaya cayana | reverse complement strand
GAGAAGGGTGAGAGGAGACCTTGTTGCTCTCTACAGCTACCTGAAAGGAGGTTGTAGAGAGGAGGGTGCTGGCCTCTTCTCCCAAGTGAGAGGGGACAGGGCCAGAGGGAATGGCCTCAAGCTCCACCAGGGAAGGTTTAGGCTGGACGTTATGAAAAAAATGTTCACAGAAAAGGTCATTGGGCATTGGAACAATCTGCCCAGGGAGGTGGTTGATTCACCTTCCCTGGAGGAGTTTAAGGGACATCCGGAAAAGGTGCTGAGGGACATGGTTTAGTGATTGATTGGAATGGTTGGCCTAATGATCCCATGGGTCTTTTCCAACCTGGTGATTCTATGATTCTATGTGAAGTGATCACTTCAGATCATTTAAAGGATTATTTAAATATTTGTCTAAAATGGGTTACTTAGAGGTGTAGGCAGCAGAATACTCTGTATTTGTACATGACATTTCCTATGCGGCCAACTTTCTTTTTTAACACTACAGTTCAGATCTCTTAAGGGATGGGTATCTTTGGAAATGAGATATTTCTGTAGGGTTCAATGGCTTTTCTGATGACAGTTGCACTTATTTAAAAAAAAATGTTGTCAAATTTTTGAAATTACTTTTGTATAAGCTTGTGGGTCTGTTACCACAAAGGTAACTCTTTTTCAGTTTAGTAATTCATGCTCTTTTGCCCGCACCACTCACACAACAAAACCCATTGATGCAAATTTCCATCAAAGGAGTCGAAAATTGTGACTCAACCTTGCTGCTTCTGGGGTTTTGAAATAGGGAGTGGGATTTAAAGATGCTGTAATGCACAATCACATCAGAAAGCTGTGACGATATGAACAGATCCTTTCTGTCTACTTTTCTAAGTATGTATGTATGCCAAGGTTTATCTAGGATGGTACAGGGAAGCAGCCTGTTTTGACCTGTTCCTTCGTTCTCCTCTTAAGAAATTACTCCGAAAGTATTTTGGCTGCTAAGTAAAGGGTGAGTTTGTGTAATTTGAGCCTTAAAGAAGAATTATGGTATTGCTCCCACATACATGCATTATTGTGGTAAGTTGTTTATATCAACAAATTTGGTGGGTTTGGGGTTTTTTGGGGTTTTTTTTTTTTTTTATAAAGCAAACAGGTTTGGGTTTTTTTCACAAGTTCATGTGGAGTAAAATGTGTCTGTGTCTTGGTAAAAAGTTACTGCTTCTGGAACTAAATATCAATGCAAATTTACATTCACCCAGCACCTGTAATCAGTGTTTCAGTTCCCTTAGAAGTAACTACTGCTATCTTTAGATCAAGTTCAGTTTTGAGAGGCATAGGAATATAAACAGACTTGGTGGTACCTGATGTTAATTAGGGCTCACTAGTCAATTTAGCAGAATTGTGGCGGTTATTACTGGAGTTGCAATGAAAAATAGGATTTGTAAGTGGATTACGCTTGTAGTCTGACTCTTGAGATATAATGCTCATCTGCATTCCTTCAAGCCTCTTTTCAGATCTCCTTACCAACACAACTTGGTAGCAAAACGTTGGCTGAAAGACATAAACTGGACCTAGAATATTCCTGCAACCCTCACAGTCTCTGGGATGGCAAAAACCAAGCCATTAGTTTCCAGTTAACCTCCTTGAACTGCAGAAGAGTCTCAATGTCTTTCTTGTAGTGAGGGCCCCCAAACTGAACGCAATGTCCAAGGTGTGGCCTCAGCAGCACCAATCACAGGATAACAATCACTTCCCTAGTTTTACTGGCCCACCTTATTTCTGATACAAGCCAGGATGCTATTTGCTTTCTTGGCCACCTGATCTCACCGCTGACTCATAGCATAACAGCTGCAAAGGCCAAAGTTTCCCTTGTGTCTCACCTTTGATGTTATCAACTGACATACAGGGCATGATTTAGGCTCTTTACTGTGACTAGTACTACACTTTTAACCAAAAGCTGGCATAGGAGAGATTTAGTAAACCATTATAAATGGCCCCTTCCTTCAGATTTGCTCATTCACTGTGACGGGCTCCATTCAAAACAGATGAATAAGCTATAAAGTGATGTTGCTGGAAAAGCTGAGTATGCAGGGGGTTTTTTATCGTAGTGTGGATTTCCTGCTGTTTAAAAATCTGTCATATAAAGGCACAGAGGTTAGTGACTATTTTGCAGATACTTCTATGTGGCAATATTGATCTTGAGAATGTCCTTCTGGTGCATTCCTATCCTCTAAATCAAGAAAACGAAAAGCTTAGATAAACCTCAGTTGAGCTCAACAAATCTCATTTGTTCATGGCTCTTTCCCAAAATATTTGTTTTGTCTGTCTCCATCCTAAAATTTGAAGGTCAAGACCTTGTTTCTTTAGGATATTGACAGAAAAATGTGCAGCACCAGAGTATTATATTACAATGAGCTGCATGATGGAGTGTCAGCAATTTATTTCTTGTATTTTGGTAAGCTATATGCAGTAATGTTTACATTCAGATTTTGCTTGGGATCTGATGAGGTCCACTCTGCATGCTATGGATGATGGAACTGGATTATCCAGTCAAAACTGCAGAAGTTCTCTGAAGTTTCTGAGCCTGAGTGTGAACCTCTTCGCTCTGCAGGTTTAAATCCATCAACGCCTTTAGCCTACTGGGTTACCATGAAGTCCCATTCACGGTATGTATATGCGAGCTTATGCTGATTCTGTGGCATATTGACCTCATTTGAAGATGATTGCAAAATTTGCATTGATTTTAATGGCAACAGGAGGTGCTGGTTAAGGAGATTGTGCAAGCCCTGCTATTTATGTTGGTCTATATCTTTTATAGTTCCCCAACAACCACAATCACCATCATAAAAATTATACAGAATACAGCTTTATCTAGTCCTTTCAGAAAGGATTTATATATTGTCTATGAATTTGTTTAAGTCCTTTTTTAACCTGCTTATATTATCAACATCAGTGCTTTCCCATGGCAGCAATTCCCAGAAGCTCATTATCTTCTATGTACCTAATTGTTTTCTTTTACATTTTTAAGCTGGTTTCCAGCCAGTTTCCTTGAGTGTTCCCTAGTTCCTGCAATGCCACAGTTTGGCAGTCAACATGGCCACCAACTTTGATAAATATAATGATATGATGTTCCTCAGCTTTGTCTGTTGCAAGCTGGAGTTAGAGGCTTTTGTAGTCTCTTGTTGGACAACTGCACTGCCCACTTAATCAATTTAGTTACCGTTCTCTGTACTTTATTTTCATTACATCCCTCTGGAGAAGCAAAGACCCAAGCCACACGCCATTTTCAAGATGCAGGCATGCAATTTCTTTTGTGGTGGCAAAGTTTTACATTGCCCTTTTCTCCTTACCCTTCCTGATAACTTCCAACACACTCTGGTGTTTTCTTTCGGTCTGATCCTGTACACTGAACAAGAAATTTCCAAGTGTGGTCAATGATGATTCAAAGATCTGTTTTCCAAGATGTGACTGCCTCTTAAGGAAAAAATTTTTCACAGAAAGGGTCATTGGGCACTGGAACAGGCTACCCAGAGAGGTGGTTGGGTCACTTTCCCTGAAGGTGTTTAAGGGACCGGTGGACAAGGTGCTGAGGGACATGGTTTAGTATTTGATAGGTATGGTTAGACTTGATGGTCCGATGGGTCTTTTCCAACCTGGTGATTCTATGATTCCAAGCTTCGCACTGTGTATGCACAAGTAGGTTATTTTTCTCTAGGTGTATTTCCTTGCTTGCATCAACGCTAAAGCTCACCTGTCACCTTTCTGCCTGTTCAGCTCTTCTCAGCTCCTTCTGAAATTCTTTGCCATCAACACAGACAAAAATAAAAAGCTGAGCATCATGCAAAAATATGGTTATTTCAATGTTTGCTTGCATCTCAGAGAGAGATATTGGCTAGAAACAGTTCCAGTGCTGATTCCTGGGAGGCTTCTTTGATGACTCTGTCTTCAAAACTGACTCCTAATGCCTGCTGTTTCCTTCCCATCTCTTCATCTATTTTTAGCCCAAAGCCTTTTTTTTCTAATCACGAGTGTGCTCTGTTTCTTTAGTAATCTTTGATAAGGACCATTGCGTTTGGAAATCAGTGCTAATTGTGTTCCCCAGATCCGCCCAGGGAGGTGCTTGATTCGCCTTCCCTGGAGGTGTTTAAGTTACGGGTGGACGGGGTCCTGAGGGGCATGGTTTAGTGTTTTGTGGGAGTGGTTGGACTCGATGATCCGGTGGGTCTCTTCCAACCCGGTGATTCTGTGATTCTGTGATTCTGTAATTGTTTTCCCCAGATCACCTCCTGATGAGGGTGAGAGGCAGGATGAGCCATTTCACAAGGGGTGCCTGGCTGCACCGGTCAGTGCTGCAAGGAGCCCTCAATCCTAGAAAATCTCTGTGTAGCCCCTTTGAGCACCAAAGCAGCAGCGTCATGCCTTGCTCTGCTGAGATGAAATGCAGTCAATGGGGCCAGTCGATTTTCAAAACAGCACCAGTAGAACAACCCACTGAAACATGCAGAATTAAACTTGTCTTCATCTGATTGATCACAGCTTGTAAACAGGAGGAACTATGATGAAGGGTGTAGATAAAGGAATTGCAAAATGTTAGTACTGGATGTTAAGAAACTTGCCACATGTATCTATGCATCGCCTGTGCTTGAGAAATAAGTAGTCTGTAAATGACCTCAGCCCTGATTGGCTGGGTACCAGACCAAAATTTGTCACAGAGGTCAAGTGAAATAATTCTGGACAGTAGGTAAGGGTCAAAATGTACAAGAGGTCCCAGGCCACATCTGGCCTGTGAGCTGTGAGATTAACTGGCTTCATAATGTACCTTTAGGAAATGAAAATGATTTTTTAAAATAATTGATCTAAATGCACTTGCAATAAATCTGCAAGTCTACCTGCTTCTTAAGCTTGGCCTGCTTTAATAAGTGTTGCACCATTAATTTTGGAGCTAGCTGTAAACTAATGAGGTCGATTATTCACTTGGCCTCATGTGACTGCAGGGACCCTTCTGACACAGTAGCCAGCCTTGTTGCTTTCCCTGGTACCTGTACAGTAGCAGAGCTGGAAAATCTGGCTTGAGTGTCTTTACATTGCACGGTCTGCAGTACGATGCTGTGTATATCGTGGATTCAGAAAGCAGATTGTAATTGTGATCGTGCAAAAGCTAATTATGCAAATACGTTAGAAAATGTATACTGTTTAAAAGAAAAATGTTTGCTTTATATTGTGATTTGGGATATATATGTGTTGTCTCTACACATGCATTCTAATGCCAGGTCCTTCAATGTGCTAATATATGAGGCTCCCTTTAAACTATGCATTAGTCAACAAATAGTAGGTGATTAAGCAAAACGTGTGGTATGTAAAGAAGAACTAAGCTTTTGCTTGCAGTTGCTTTCATGCTGAGAGTCACAGACTTATCTTTAACTAGAACATACAGATCCCAGACGGAGAATTTCATTATCAAAACTTAAAATCAGTGTCACTGCACATGAAAAGCTTGTTTCTTTAAAGGAGATTTTAAATCCCTTATTGTAAACTGGGTTTAGAAATGGAGCTTTAAAAGGCACCCTGCGAATCACAAAGCAGTGAGACTGACTTGCAGCAGCAGCAAGATGATGGAGCTTATAGGCATAAGGACATTGGGCAGGTAAATATAAATGCAGCTTGCGGGAAGCAGTCAGAATAGCTTTTTTTTTAAAGGGAACCCTACCTGACTAGGATTCTAGATCCTATAGATGTGTCTCTAAGTATGTGAATAAGGAAGACAGAAGAAAGGATGTATGTGGAATTCCAAACAGCGCTACACAAAGATCCATACCAGATGTTACTAAAGAAACCGAGTTTCTGTGCAGCTGGAGGAAAGGTTTTTTTAAATGTTTGTTTCTTTTTTCTTTTTTCTTTCCTTAATTAAGAGAAAGCTGGTTACAGGCTGAGATGCTCTGATATGCATTCCATTCAAATTTCAGATGCCTTGTAAAAGGAAGAGAATCTGACCCAAGTCCACAATGAAAGTTCCCATTTTAGCTTCTCTGTGAGACAAAATACTTAATGAACTTCATGTGGAACAGGCTTCTTGGTGAGCAACCACTGTGCTTGACATAATTTATGATGAGTCTATTGCCTGTTCCTTCCAGGGCTAAAAAGAGTGCATGTAGAAAAGAGGAAATTGATGGTCCACGGATGTGCAGAAGCCAAGTGCATTTAAAAAAATGGGTTTGGGTTGTTGGCCCCTAGCAATTGATGCTGATCAGGCCACTCATTTCAGCCCATTTGTAACATAGAGGGATTTCTTGCAACTGAGCTTCCCGTTAAAAAAAAATGAGGAGAATACCACAGTTTCCTTCCTTTTATTCCTTCTTCCTCAAAAAAAACCTGCCTGACCATTATTTGGTGTCTCATTCCAGCAAATAACATTAATAAAAATAGTTTTCAGGTAGGAAAAGGTGTGCGAAACTTCAGCCCTGAGGAAAGACATTATGTGCTAGCAGAAATTACTTTTTGTATTGGAAATGCTTGTCTAACCCTTATGGTATTCACTGGTCCCATGAAACAAAGCAGGGAGAAAGAGCAAAGCTGAGCAAATCTAATGCAAGGTTTACCTAGAGTGGGTTTTTTTGCCTCCTTTACTTAGAGTTCAATTTGATCCTTTTTCTTTTATTTGCTCTAGAATAACAATGATCCTCCTCTCCCCAGCAGTAAACATTTTAGCCTGTGAACGTCAGGCTTCAGCAAGCAAACTTTTGAAAATCTCTTTGCAGGGTAAATGTCAGGCTGTTGTTCAATTAATTATTTTTAAGAGTGAATTCACATGCAGCGGTGACCTTTAGCTGTGCTGCACACATACTGCTGCTTTTTGTGATCTCATTTGGTGTTTCATGTCATGGCCTAATACAAGGAGCTGGTGTTGTGAACAGCA
Organism: Piaya cayana; assembly: GCA_013389865.1. Classification (NCBI taxonomy): domain Eukaryota; kingdom Metazoa; phylum Chordata; class Aves; order Cuculiformes; family Coccyzidae; genus Piaya; species Piaya cayana. The sequence continues at coordinate 39,431 of WAAB01017428.1, read as the reverse complement.
GCAGAAGAGATGCCTGCAATGCTGTCTGTGGGTAGAGGTGCTTCCTTTACCCTGCTGGTTTCAGGGGCAGTGGAGGGAGGTCAGTAATAGCCCCAGACTTCAGAGGGGGATCTGCTTTCCCTCACCACCTGAGACCTGCTGGGGAGTGGAGAGGGGGGTGAAATGGCTGATCCCATCTGGCATCTTGCCCTCCTCCTCATGGCTGACAATTCTCTGTCACCAGCAAATGTGACACAGCTGGAACTCGCACGCTGAGAGGAGACAAAAACCCTAAAGTGGTTTGGAGTCCTGTAAATGAGACTGTGCCGTCTTGACCTCTCCATCTGGCATACTTTGTTTTCTCACCTGGTGCTACTGCAACATTCAAATGAGAAAATAACAATTCCTCTTCACAGGTGGACTGCAAACAGCTTTGTTGACACAAGTCATACAATTACATCCCAAGGGAGCAAGCAGCCAGCTGAGGAGAACTGAAGTTTTGTGACACTTCATGCAAAGTTGCAGGTTTGCAGGTCCTGAGGAAAATGCATCCTGCAGAATGAAGAACACTCACCTTAAAAAAAATCTGTTAGACTGACATGAGTATAAACCACCAATGATGGGATCTGAAGTAATTGCAGGTATGTTTAGGGTTCTTGCTCGCTTTGCGAGAAAAGAGATAATGCATCACAGCTGCTCTCTTGAACTCAGAAACATACAGAATATTGTATATCATTGGTAGGAACAAAATATTTGTTTATTTGTCTGGGGGTTTTTTAACTCCTGAAGCTACCTCAACAGGTGATAGCATTAAAAACATTTTTATATTTTCAGAGATGTATGCAAGACCAGTAACCAGCAAGAGAAAGCAAGTCAACTGGGGCAGGAAACTGGATTGGTCGAGTAAGGAGTGTTCTGTTACATGCAAATGGAAACTGTGGGACACCATACTATTGCCCTGTGCTGGCTGGAGTTTTACCAGCTTTGTATTATTTAAGTCCATTTGAGTTTTACCCTATTAAAGCCCTTGCTTGGTTGTTTGAACTTCCCAGCTGCTATCAGCTTCATATTTGCAGTGCTAAAGACTAGAAGTCTGTCTAGAGAGCTGCCTGGAGGAGAGGGACCTGGGGGTGTTGGTTGACAGTGACTGAATGTGAGCCAACAGTGTGCCCAGGTGGCCAAGAAGGCCAATGGCATCTTGGCTTGTATCAGAAACGGCGTGACCAGCAGGTCCAGGGAGGTTATTCTCCCCCTGTACTCTGCACTGGTGAGANGAGGTTCAGACTGGACATCAGGAAAAAAATTCACAGAAAGGGTCATTGGGCACTGGCAGAGGCTGCCCGGGGAGGTTGTTGAGTCACCTTCCCTGGAGGTGTTTAAAAGACAGATGGAAGAGGTGCTCAGGGACATGGTTTAGTGATTGATAGGAATGGTTGGACTAGATGATCCCATGTGTCTTTTCCAACCTAGTGATTCTGTGATTTTGTTTTTATTTTGCCACCCAACAGTGATTTTTGTTCAGATCCCATACCTGAGAAAATAGTGTTTAATGTTAAGAGAATCCTTACTTTCTGTTTTCTGGGGGATTATTATGTTTTCTAAGAAAAGATCACATATAAAGTTTGATGTAAAAAAATTTCTATTTGTCTTCCCCACTTTCCTTTCCATAATTCCCATGTTCTATACTGTTTTTATTATAGGCAGATCCTAGTGCTTACTGTGAAAGCAAAAAAAAAAAAAAAAAAGTTAGAGGAAGCACATAAATGTGTATATGCCCTTTGATCTTAGTTTAGACCTAGTGCTTAGCTGTTCATTGTTTGTGGCATTTTTATTTTGATATCACTTAATCCACTTCAAAGAAACCCAAATTATGTAAATATTCAGGACTGTAATTACCCTGTTTCTTGCCACTTGCACAGCAGAGAAAAAGGAAAACCAGATATATATGCTTCAGCAAAAAATCAAATTCTTTCTTCCTTCCCCTCCCACGCTAGTGAAAACAGTTGGAAAAGGTCTTCCAGGTGTTAAACAGCTACATGTTTTATGTATGTGTATGTATGCATATTTATGTCCTGGGTGCAGTAACATTATTTGTGATTTTGAAGGAATCCTCCATACTGAATCCTTCATTGTTGTGACTTATGCCTTTTTAAGATTGAAGTAACTTGATTCAGAGGAGGCTTGCTGTTATGTTTAACAATATACTGAAAATGCAATGTTTTCATCTATTTTAGACTTGTACCGAAATTTGTGTGTCATGGCTCAGGACTTGTGTCTACCCTCTTCTGGAGTAAGAGAAGACCTGTATATAGTAGTTGCATGACCGTAATTTTGGCTCCCAACTTAGGTTCATTATAGTAACTACTGGTTTTCTTGAGACGACCATAATAGAGGGCAGCTGGGGGTGCATGGGAGCTCAGGACCTCAAAACAGGTGTATGAGAAAACCACAAACTTGTGTGCAGTCATTTTCGTGTGCGCAGTCATTTCTAACTTATTGCTCCTCATGACAGCATCCACTCCTCCACTGTCTATGATGTGGCTGTGTAACATCATCAAGGGGCCGAATTAACTGCTTTGCTAGCTGTTAAGAATGATACTGGAGAAGATTCATATTATTTAATTGAAGAGCAGGGAAGTTCCTTGCAGTAAGAGATGATATGCAAAGCATCAGTGTCTGGGTCCATTTCCTGTCATTAGCCTTCCTGGAAGCACTTTCTGTGATTAATGTGGCTCTTCTATAGAGTAGGGTCATGCAGTTTGTACCCCTAGGGTGGAAGTACCTGGTTTCTGCAGCAATGCTGCAGCAGCTGCCGCCAGCACAATGAAGGAGAGCCAAGACAGAAAAATGCGGGACTCATCTGCCCAGGGGGAATAAAGCTCCTAAGTGGTGCCAACAAGCCGATGGGCTTATGGAAAATGCCCAGTTTATACCCATTTCTGTGGAAACAGGACCTGTTTACACAAAGCTGACACGAGCAGGAAGCCAAAACATGTCTCAGCCTCAAGGGCTGGTTCCCCCCTTATCCGTGCAGCTCTGTTCCTTTGGGTATCTGGCTATGAAGCATGCTAAGCACGAATGAACAAGCTCCTGTTGCCTGCCACATGTTTAACCTAGAGATTAGTTCAATAGTTTGGTTTTCTGTAGTCTCAATGTCACATTCAAAGCCTAGGTTGCCCTCGGAATAGTATGCAGACCTTGAGTTAGCACCCCATTGCATCTTTTCCTAGAGTTTTGGTACTGCAGAACCTCAAACATGTAGGATGTTGTAATCCTTAGCCTAAGTTTCCTTCTGAATTGGTCTTCTCCTCTGTTTCCCTTCAGAAATACTAAGGTCATTCATGTAAATACAATTCTTCCTTTTTTGCTTGTTAAAGCTAACAGAAATTGTGGCTCTACCACTGATATATAGGTTTGAATGGCAAAGGTCTTGTATCTCTTGGTTAATCCTCTTGGGTGTTACAGGTGCAGTGCTGGAGTGCTTCTGGTTGCTCATCTAAATCTCAGACAGTGCCAGTAAAAGCACTTTTCAGGTCAAAACACCTTATGATTAAAATTCAGCTTCATTAGCTGGTCACTGAGGTTGTGTTTATGTATAAAGATTAACTTCTGATGAGCATAAGAAAAAAAAAGAGACTCTGGAAGTATGAAGCTAATTGTAGAGCAAAGACAATGTGTACTTGGTGCCTCCCTTGCCCTGTGATGTTTTTCTTAAAACTATCCTCAGCAAAGAAGCTTTAAGAATACCAGCTCAATCTGGAAGCAGGGAGGTTTACTGGGATAGGTTAAGCATGCAGACTTGGAGAAGAAAGGCAAGAAGCCAGACATGACATCATGATAAACTGAATGTAATAAGAGTTTCCAGTGGTATTAATATTAGATGATAATGTCCGAGCGCGTCTGGTAATTAGACATGAGAGCTGCCAAGGCCAGTCGTTAGTAATATTGATTTACTCACTTGAAATCCAGAAAAAAAAAAGTATCACAGGTGTTTCTCTGTCACATTCATTTTGATTGTAATGGACACAATAGCTCTTTTCCTCCACTGCAGGTAAAAAGTTTACCCCTCTGCATAACAGGCTTTGATTGTTTGAGTTGCCACAGGATGTTCTTATTCCTTGCTTGTTGTGTTTGGCCTAGGGCTGTAAATCACAAATACCAGGCTGTGTAATTCTGACTTTTATTATATTAATGTATTTTAAGAGAAGGAAATTTATAGATTCTTGGCTCAGTGCAGTAGAAGGGAAGCGCAGTGGGGACTCTGTGGTCAGGAATGTTCTCAGAAATATGCCTGTTGCTGCAAAGGTGACCTCAGGATAATCTTTACTCAGTTTTTGCCCTGGTGGGGGCAATGAAATCTCAATCTCTCAGTTCAAGTATGAGCTCAGACATGGGTTCTGGGTGGAAGAATTCATTCCCTGAGTCTAGTGAGGGAGGAAAGGGTGAAAAAATCATGTTAATCTTAGTGCTGAGACCAGCTTGCAGATCCACTAACCTGCTTGCACAGGATCTATGCAGTGCTCCTCATTGTATAACATCCACAGCACAGATGAGACAGCAGCTGAGGGCTCCTGACTCCCCAGTCTCATGCCTTTTCTATTGGGCCCAGGTGGGATTGTAATAGGTAGCTGAAAATCAGCTCTGTCCTGCATGCTCTGCGCTAGAATTCCATTTTTTGCTCTTGTTGATGCATGTGTTACTGCTTTTTGGATGTCAGCAGGGACCAGGGGTATTTGACTGCAGCTGGTCTTTAAGGGCTCACAAAGGTGAGGCTATGAGGGACAACACTCTAGGAGGATCTTTCCTGGTGTTCCTTTTTAATGACAGATGGACTATGTGTAAAGGTAACATCCATCTCTGTTTCCTTGGTCTCTTTCTAGGCACTAAATTATCTTAAATAAGCCTCAGGTGTTTCAAGAAGCTCCCATCCAGCCCCACTGAGTGTCAAAGGTGTCACAGCATGCAAAACTGACCTTCATGTGCAGTGGCTGGCTAACACAAAAATCTCTGTTTAGCAGGTATAACTGCTGAGTGAACTCACTAATGACCATAAGATTCTCTGTGAGTGTGTCATTTTCTACTCTGCTTTTGCACAGCTATTTTAATTCTAGGGGAGGGGAAGGAGAGAAACCAGACTGATAAGCACTTTGTATGCAGAGCCAAGACTGCACCATCCATTTAGGATGGGATCTGGGCTAACAAATTTTACATTGCTCTCCCGGGGTGGGGGGTGGGGAACCTTTCCTGTGTGAATAGTTTAACCTGAGAGAGGAATGTCAGTGGCATTCAATCAGCAGTGTAATATCTATGAAGTTGCTGGCGAGTATGAATATTTGCAGGAGCGGTGTTCAATGAGAATCTATCTTTTCAAAGGAATAAAAGGTGGATTGCTCCTTTTTTATTGCCTCTGAATATCCTACCCTGAACAGACTCCTCTACTTCACTATGAAAGTGTGCTGGAGAGTCTTGAACGTAACAGAGTCATGTTATGGCTCTTGATCCTTCCCATTTTTAAGTGCCCTGCCTGCTCAGGAATGCCTCAGGTAAGTAGTGCTGTACTGCTGGGGCAATTATATCACTAGGACACGTTTTTAGCCTTTCTTCTAGTTATTGCATGCTGGGAGAGTTATGCTAAACTGGATCATACTACAAATGTTGTGAAAAGGAAGTTTAGATAAGAGAGATCTGCTTCTGTAAAAGCAGAATTGGAGAGGGAGGGATGCAAGAGAGGGGGATTTGAACTACATCTCCAGGTTCAGCTTCTAAAGGAAAATGGTTGTGGAAGCTAACACAGTGAAATGAGCTGTAACAAAGCCACACCAGGAACTGGAGAGCTGTTTGGAAGAATTTTAGAAGAACTGTAATTGGGAAATGACGTGAATATCAAAGAAAATGTCACTTGACTGGAAGCCTCGCAAAGAGGAGGAAAAAAAAAGAAAATTATGAAAAAAAACTGCATTACATGTTGTCCTCTTAGTCTCATTCTGAAAGAGTTCCCTGCTCCCCACTTAAAACCTTTGGCATGCTATTGTGTAGCATTGTGTATTTCCATGTGGGGTGCTTCTCCTTGAAAGAAATTAAAATGATGGGAAGGCTGGCTTGTCACATTAAATAACATCACATGCTTTTCTTTGGAGGAGGATTAAAAAAAAAAGGAAGAAATACTCAGAGTTCCAAGAAAATAACTGCTGAGGAAATGAGTGCAGTAGCTTAGGTCCTGTCTCTGGAAAGTAACAGCTATGCCAGCACAGGGAAACGCACTCTATCCTGGCAGGGCTCGTAGGTAGGCTTGAATTTCTTCTGCATGCTGGCGACCTACAGACTTGATTGTCCATACCACTGATCTTTCCAGCAATCAATAATGAATTTCCAGTTCAAAAGTTGGTTTGGTTTTGGTTTTTTTTTTCCTAAAATTTGAGTTGTATCTAAATATATCAGGACTGTTGACAACCATTTCTGCTCCTGTTTGCTAATATCTAAGATTTTCCCTCCAAATTCACTGTCTGTCATTCTTCTTGGAAATAAGTGACCCTGAAAGCACCTCATCACTCTCTGCCCCCTCATAGTTACCCTTCACAGCCAGAGAACACCACTGGTTCAGGTCCTCTGGGTCCCTCGGCATTCTCCTCAGCACTCGCAAGAGTATTGCCCTTTTGACAACCTGTACGTTCCCCATCTCTTTAATTTAGTGTAAACCTTTGTATAGAAACACAGAGAAAAACACCTGGGAATATATGTGTTTTGAGGTTTACCCAAGTGGAAAAATCCTTTCCCATGAAAGGAGAAGATGACAGCTCTGTGGAGGAATCGCCCATTGAGAAGACAAGAAAAGCACTCTAATTTCCATTAGACAGAATTTCTCAATGGCCTCACTGTCTTCCTTCTCACTTCAGATCTGCTGCAACCAGAAACTTAGAAAAGAGGGTAATAGGGGTTTTACTTTGTTTAGTTGCTGAGGTTATGTAGAGGAAATGGTGTCTCAAAGCACTGAGACTTAGATATCAGAAAGTTATATTTATATATATATTATATATGTATAGGATTAATTTTATATATATTAGTAATAAATATTTTACTTCAGTAACAATCAAAACATTATTATGCACCTGCCATTATATTTAGGTGACTTTATAAGGAACTCTTCAAGAATACATTTTTAAATGCCTGATGAAACAAATATACCAGTCTCTGTTCAGAAAATGCAGTGATTTTGATGGAAACCTCCCAGCTTGTTTCTTAAAATAATGCTTCATATACAGGAAGCACAAGAAAAATCCTGCCCTGGAGCATCACAACTAATCAACAAAACATTAAGCCCTCTTGTGTTCTACCTTCACCTCCATGTCTTCACTAGAGAGTTGGGAGACAATTGCCAAATTTAAAGGAAAGAAAAAAAGTAAATCAACTCTCTTACTGTTGAGTGTAGAGAATTAGGTCCTGTAGTAAGATTTTAAGACGTCTGGCTGATGAGTCCTAATTTTGTCTTTGAATATGTATTTGATTTTTTTTTAAAAATAGAGGGGTTTTTTTTTGTTTGGTGCTGTTTCTAGTCAATGAACCATCATGTCTAAAGGCATCTCCCCTGCGTGTTCTGTTGGGATACAGTTACCATAAAATCCATGTGCAAGTATAGGACAACAGGCGGGTGAGGCTGTTCTCAGCTGCTGGTGTTAGTTTGCATAGCAGCCAGTGTTATCTCTATTGCCTTGAAGCAAGGCTGGTAGAGCACTTTGACATGTCAGCTGGAAATTACTCCTGGGCTTAATCAGAGAGGAGCTGGGCTGGGGTCCCTTCACCCTGTCGCATGCCCCTCAAGAACAGAGGGAGGGTAGAGAAGTTATGGAAGTTATGGGTCTGGTCGTCCCTGTGGGTGCTTTGCTCCCAAGGAAAGAAGCCCAGTCGAAAGGTGCTGAAGAATGAATGAATTCAGGTATACAAGACCCAGAAAAATAATTTATTCAAGGGAGCTGGTACTGCAAAAAGAAAGTAATGGGACAAGTCAGCATTAACAGCCAGCTTTGTGCAACTTCTTAGAAGGTTTTAATATCTACGTTTTCCTCTCTCCCATTCAGAAGGAAGCATGAAGACATGTGGATGATCTGTGTCCTGTTCCTATTCCTGCTACAGACAATGAGTGTCAATTTTGAGTCTGACTGGGAGCAGGTCTTGTCTCTCCTCCATATCTGAGCAGGTCTTAGATCCCTTCAATCCACAACTGTCTGTTGTTATTCTCCCCCCACTTAAGTAGTTCACAGAGGCAGATCCCAGGTGTATTTGTGCTATTATCTTTGTTCTCAATTATTAATGAGTCTAATAGGTAACATTCATTTGGATGAGACCTTATTAATCAAAGGCTGCCTGCTGTAGTAAAAGTCTAATGGTATTTTAAAGGTCTCCTTCCTCCAGCAGTGCTTTGTATATGAATGGTTAACCGAAGTTTTCCCTGGACTCTCTGGCATGGTTGCTAAGCACTACTTTCTCTTTCAGGGATGGCTGCATTTTGGCTGATCTGAGATGCAAAGGGCAAAATCAAATGAAAAAATCTGCTCTGTGTTTAGGTTAAACAACAGTGCTGCTGCTATTCTGAATTCAGTAGCGTTCCCTGAAATAATTTTCTGGGAAAGGGTTTGGCAGACTTTACTTTCCAACACATACAAATATGAGCTGTTCTTTCTTCTTTGGAGTGACTGAATGGAGCACACTGTGGTGTGCTTTTGATTTATTTTTTTACTTTATTCCTGTGCTATATTTTCCCCTAAAAAAATATAGAACATTATGAATTCATTTGAAAAGAAATTTGGGGAATTTTTCCCTGTTATGATATACAAAGTTATACCATCAAATAGTACCCTTCAATGGGACTCAGGTGTTTGTGTGGCAGTACGGCTGAGAGCTTGGCAAAGGACAGCAAGTAACTATTGGTATCACTGTAATGTTTGGAAAAGCTTGTATTAGGATAAAATAGCTTTCTACTAGGTTTTTCTGCAATGCAAAGTGAAAGAAAAAAATTGAGCTGTTCTTGATGGCTTTGTTCTTGTAGCGTTGCATCTGCTGGGGGGTAGAAGCTGGTCAGTGTTAAATGCTATTGTAAGTTACATGTTATTACAGCCAAAGAGCACAGTTCATACTTGTCCATTGAAGCCTCAGTCAGCCCTGCTAATTAATTCAGCTACTTCATATTCTGATTGAACCGCCTGGTGTGGTGCTCAGGGCAGGGGTTTTACCTGCAAAGGGGGGCAAGAAGCCCATTTAGGGAAGAGCAGGGGCAGAGGTCTGGGCTCAGGATGGTGATGGGAAGCTGTGAGATGCTGATGGTGGGTACAGCAGGCTGTTGTTTGGCACCTGGACAGCTTCACTCAACAGGTGTCTTGGAGAAGGAAACTTGCAAACAGGGGGGGATCTGTTTGTGTTTTGGATTCGTGCCCCATCCCTGCAGCAAGGAACCAGGGAGGTAAGAAATGGGCCTCTAGTTGTGTTACGGCATCTCCCCCTACCCTGTGCTCCCTGTTGTAATCTGAAAATATGCCTCTTTCCAGAGCTGACCCAGTCAGATGCTGCTCTGCATTATGTTACACTGGGTACCTTGCTGTAGGAGACAAAGAACATTCATAGGAAAACACTGAAAATAGCTAGAAGTATCCCAGGAGAATCAGGTGAAGTGAACTTGAAGAGACAGGGGATATATTCAAAAGAATATTTACTGTATTTGTCTAAGGTATGAAAAGAGCCATTATTGCCAAACAAAGAGGTAACCTGAGGAAACCACGGCTGACAAAAAGTAAATTGAATGGACTCTCCTTTTATTTGTGTCATGGCACAATGGGCAAGGAGCTTTGCAAGCAAATATTAATAAAAGGTAGGGCCCTGGTGTGAATAGCTAGCAGTTTAAGGCTAGAGCAAACAGTGTGTGTTTGCAGGTACCAATTTCCAGTTTAAGGGAAAGGGAGAAGAGATTAAAGAGGAGATAATCCGCACTCCCCAGGAGGCAGGCACAGAGACTAGCCAGATCGGGTAGTTCAGCTATGGCAATATATCTGTCTGCCAGCTATCTGGGTTAACTTGTGCATTTTTTGGATGGATGCTACCTTCGTGGCTGGAGCAATCTGACCCTTGAGCACCCCTGCTTAAAGGGTGCTCAGGAGGTGAGGTAGCTCTGTGTTCTTCTTTGAGCTGCTTGAAGGGCTTACACTGCAGACCCAGTCCCTGTGGGAGCCCAGAGAGTAGTGCAGAAAACTTTAAGGTGTCAGCCTTGAGTCTCTGATCTAGGAATGCTTCCCATCATCTTATTTTTGGAATAAGGTTTGCACTAAACCAAAGTTCACATTAACCCCATTTCACTTTGTTTATCGAGGAATATAAAGCAATGGTGTTAAAGCTGCAAGATATAATTAATTTACAAACTTACCAGCAACTCTTCAGCCAGGGTCTTTGCCTGGGTTGGACTCCCATTAACCTTTTTCCCTGTGTTTTTTTATGATTTTCGATTGCAATGTTTGATCTTGTAGCTGAAACCAATCTCGTGATTTTAGCTAGAGTCTCAAGTGATCCATGAAGACGGGTCATCCAGGCAGATTGCAGACAGGACAATGATGTCTGTGTTCAGCTGACCTAACGCAGCTCTAACCTGTAATGCACATTCAATATCCTGCAGCAGAGAGATTGTTATGCTGGTGCAGTTAAATCAATAAACTTGGTAAGTTAAGCTGGTACAGATATTTTTAATTGCAATCCCCACAGGTCCGGCGTCTAATCAGAGCTACAAACTACTCAGAGGAGTTTTCTTTGCAAATAGGTTTATGTGTAATCAATGGCTCGGTATGTGCATGTGCACAAATACTCATTTAGTAATTCTGGTCTGTGAACGCATTCATTAACCTGACCGCCTGGTGTTACCCCAGCCCCCCTCCCTTCTTCACAAACAGGAAGAAGGAATGCATTCATTGATTACACTGCTTTAATTTATTTGCCTGATTCTAATCTCTGCACAAGATGGGACTGCTGAGAACTGTCAAACTGCATGCTTTGGAGAACTGAAAGGTCATTTCCTCTCTATTTCCAATGTTATATGATAATGTAAGATGCATGGCAGCATTCTTCCTCTCCCCACAAAGCATCAATTAATGGATATAGCTTTTAGTGTCACTGATTTGTGCTGGTATGTCACATGATTTATACGCAGAGAAATTAAATAAATATTTAATATTGGCAGAGCACAATTGAACTTTGAGCAAACAAACACAATAAATTACCTAGTGGACCATCTCTTTGGGAAAAGGTGATCCTAATTTAATAAAAACATACTGGCCTTGATTGACATATACAATTTTGATGCTGAATATTTATTTAATTATGGTATTTATAATTCTCTCTCCTGCAAGTTATTGCTTTTCCATCACCCCAGCACACCCCTTAGTCCAATATTGTTTCTCAATGACAGATTGCTTGATGTTCCTATTGCTTACTTAAGACAGTAGGAAAATGTTAGCAGTAAAATTGTCCTTCAGTTGTTGTTGGAGAACGTTCCCTGTTGTTGAATACTACAGGAATTGTTGATTAAGCAGCTCCTGGCTTTCTCTTGAAGTATCTTTTATCTGCTTTTATTTCAGCAAAGCAGAAGGGAGAAAAAGTACTGTTGGTGCTGCAGGCACTGAGCTGTGAGCAACTGTGGATCTAGTAATTTGCTGGGCTTCTGTGCTAGAATGTGGTGTGGTGCCCTCTTCAGGGATGACAGAATTGTGAGGCCAACCCCGGGCTGATGCATAAACATAGAAGATTATGTCAGCAAAGAGAAGAAGAGATAGGAATGGGGAAGGAAAGAACAAGAAGCAGTGAAGGCACCAGGTAGGGAAGGAGAAACTATCCTTCATGACATCAATACCCCAAACAGCAAGCATTATCCTGACCTTGGAAACCATGTGGCTCCAGGAATCTGGAGATGAGTGCGTGGAGCCAGTGTTGTGCTGTGCCCTATCTTGAGGTGCAATTTGACATGTGTTTCACAATGCCAGCTGGAAAGCTTCCCCATTCCACCTTGCCTGCACCACACAATGGCTCCAAACTGGCCGTGAGGGCACCAGTGTTTTGCCTTGACTTAGTCCTGCTAAAATTTTTCCTGACTCAGAAAAGTTTTAGAAGTTTTAGCCATGAATGGGCATCATCCGTCGCCTCCCTTGAAACTGGGGCTTTCCTAAAGAAGGGCCGATGGTGGGCTCCATGGGGCCCTAGTCTGGGTCTGTGTGGTTCTTGGTGTTTACTTTTCTGTTGACTCTTTGTAGATACCTTCCATCGTTAGCCTTGTGATTTTTTGCCCATGAGGCTCTGAAATGCAGGTGAAGGGACAGAGATGGTTCTCCTTTTCCTCTGAGATGGTTTATACACATCACAGCTCAAGTCAGTCATGAATGAAACCACTAAACACACTTTCGTGTTTCTTCTCTGGAAGTGATGCTGGCGCTGGCTGTTTCTGAAGTGGTGGGACAGTGTTGCACATTTTGCTGGTGGTACCTGGCAGCTTTGCATCAGAGGGTCTGTCTGGAGAGTTAATAGGAAGTCCTGCTTAATCTTGCATCCCAGGGAACAGATTATCTGTGCTGGACTGGTAAGGAAAAGGTGTGAGAAAGATTAAATACCTACAGGATTTTTTGCCTTATCCCACTGGGTCATGAACTGCTCACGACTTGGACAAGTTGTGGGGACTTTTTTTCTGATTGACTGCAGTGCTTGGATAGCAGCACCTATGTGCAGACAGGTACCAAGCTACAGTGAATTGAGGGATATATTTGTCGAACATCTGTGTCCTGGGTATTTCTCAACAACTCTAAAGTCACATCATAAACCCTAAATTTATTGTGGTTTTTTCCAGTTGGAGGGGCAGGGGGTAGCGAATCAAAGCAGAAATAATATCTCCCTGCCAGCACTTGCTGTGTTCAGGCCAGGTGCATGATTTGGAATGTAGTGATGCCTATGGTATGTGACATGCTGTCATATCCTCAGAATGGCTGGGGAAACACAGCTTCCTCCAGAATGCTGGCAGACAGGAATGGAGAAAGAGAAGCGGAATGTTGCAAACACTATTTACGTGTCTGGGGGATGAGCTCATCCTCTTCTGCGCAAATGGGAATTGAGAGGGTTCATTAACAAAGATAATTTGTTTAATCATTTCTGAAAGGCAGAGAAAGCACTGCTCCCTCCTGGTAATTGGTTTAGAGGAAGAGGAGGAGAAGGCTGTGTTGCTAATATGCTGCAAGTGTGTGAATGTCTCCCTGCTTTGTAAATGCTGTTTCTTCTTTTAAGCAAAACCTGTTACAGTCCCATATTGCTGGTTTTATAGCTTCCTGGCCCAAGTATGTGACTTCCAGTCAGCAATTTCCACTGTCAGTTAAATGATAGGAACCACTTGAACATGGGAGCCAGCACCACTCACCATCACCTAGACAGTTACCTAAGGAAGGAAAATATTTAATCTATGAAGTAGCCCCTCTATATCTCTCTGATTATGGCAACTCTATGTTGAACAGACGGGTAACTCTCTGCATTATGTCAAAGAAGTTCTGATTATTTGTCTGTGCACTGAGGTTTATTACAGCACTGCCAGACACATTTATTTTAAGTTAACTTAGACTACTCTGGAATTGTATGGAGAATAAAACACATCTTCACAGCATTATCTTCTGCTTACTTGCAAAGTCTAGAAAAACCTTCCTTCTGCTTCACAAGCAGACTTTGCTTGATGTTTTACTCCCATCTAGTGCTTCATAGTAGAACTGCTAGTGTTCTGCTTCTGCCACAGGACTAGACTAGGCTGAGAAAATGTCACCTTTTCTCTGACCCAGAGATTCATAAAATTTCTTTCCAGCTGTCTCTGAAAACCCTTTGCTTTTTGTCCCTCCTTCTGGGGAAAGTGAAACTACAGGAAGGAGGGAGATGCTAGCAGACTTTTAGTGCTTTCTCTCATGGACAGACAAGTCTTTCATGACGGTTTTCTTGTCATAAAAATCTTGAAAGTTTTAAGCTTGTTTGAAGCGGGCTTCTTAAATGCATTCTTCTTGGTATTTACAGGAGTAGGAAAGCTGCTATATAAAATACAGCTTTTTTCCTGATGTTCAGCAGTGCCCACTCAGTGTATGTAAACCCTGACATAAAAAAATAATTTGTGAGAAAATTAGGTGAATTTTACCCTTTTCCTGACCCCATATCACTTAAAAAATCCCAGCCAGGTTCTTTTAAATATTATGAAAACTGATGAGCCTTCACATCCACGCAGGCAAAAACTGAGTTTGAGAATCTCAGCCATCTTAACAGCATTTGAAACTCCACAGTGAGGTTTCCCTTTCTGTCCTGCAGAGACTCTGAGACACTTCAGGCTTGGAAGATGGGAAGACTCTTAGGATTACACCATGGGGGCGGGGGGAACTGATCAGAGACTGAGGTGGACCTGTAGAGTCACTCAATCCTAGAATCATAGGATCACCAGGAAGAGACCCACCAGATCATCGAGTCCAAACATTCTCACCAATCTCTAAACCATGTCCCTCAGGACCTCATCCACCCGCACCTCAAACACCTCCAGGGAAGGTGAATCAACCACCGCCCTGGGCAGCCTGTTCCAGTGCCTAATGATGCTTTCTGTGAAGAATTTTTTCCTGATGTCGAGCCTGAACCTCCCCTGGTGGAGCTTGAGGCCATTCCCTCTTGTCCTGTCCCCTGTCACTTGGGAGAAGAGACCAGCTCCCTCCTCTCCACAACTGCCCTTCAGGCATTTGTAGAGAGCCATAAGGTCTCCTCTCGGCCTCCTCTTCTCAAAACTAAACAACCCCAGTTCCCTCAGCAGCTCCTCATAAGACTTGTTCTCCAGCTCCTTCACCAACTTCATTGCTCTTCTCTGGACTCGCTCCAGAGCCTCAACATCCTTCTTGTGCTGAGGGGCCCAGAACTGAACACAGGATTCAAGGAGCGGTCTCACCAGTGCCGAGTACAGAGGGAGAATAACCTCCCTGGTCCTGCTGGTCACACTGTTTCTGATACAAGTCAGGGTGCCATTGGCCTTCTTGGTCACCTGGGCACACTGCTGGCTCATGTTCAGTCAGCTGTCAACCAACACTCCCAGGTCCCTCTCCTCCAGGCAGCTTTCCAGCCAGGCTTCTCCCAGTCTGTAGCTCTGCACAGGGTTGTTGTGCCCCAAGGGCAGGACCCGGCATTTGGCCTTGTTGAACCTCATGCCATTGGTCTCTGCCCTCTTGACATATACCTTGTGTGTGCGTGACTCCAGGCAGATGAGGAGCCGAGCAGAATCATTGAACTCCACCAGCACCAGTGACTTCCTGGCCCCGGGAAACTAGTCTGGCTGTATGTGGGTCTAGTTCAACACTTATGGGTGTAAAACACCCCCTAACTCCACCAGGGAGTACCTATTGGCCAAAATTGGAACCTCTTCCTTAGGGCAGTATGGTGGGCCCAGGTTTTCCTGCACGGCAGCACACTGTGCCAACAGTAGTAGTGTCCCATTTCCTTCCTGGGGGAGGTCTAGAAGGAGGATGATCATCCTTGGGCAGTGAGGCACTAGCACAGTCCTAGTTGTGTGTTTGTGGAGACCAGCCCTCCTGCCCTCCCTTCCTGCCCTGTGTTGGGCAGGCATCCTTCAGATGATGGTCTCCTGCTTCCCTAGTCATGCTGGTGGACTTTAATCCTAACTGGGCAAGGTCGAAAGCACCAGTCTGGATCCTTCACTGGTGCTCCACCACCTTCTCCAGTTTGCAGGGCCCACACATTTTGCAAAGGAGGTGTAGGCTTCTGTTTGAACCCACTGGGTTTCCTTAGGTACATTTCACAGCCCTTCTCAGAAGTCACCTCTGGAAGCTCATGCACCTGCCCACAGCACACAGCCTCACTGATGATTTCTCAGTAAGAATGGCCCTTCACCAGGCCTTGTGGATTTCAGTAGATGGGCACCATTGCTTTGGACAGGGTAACTGATGTCACTGAGGAAGACGGTGGTATAGATAGACAAACTTCCACAGATTTACAGTGAAACTTGGCCTCCTGAATTTGCCAGTGACTGAGGAACCCTAGACATTCCTGAGAGTTTGACCCTGTGACTTTCATCTTTCTTTCCTGCTGCATAGCTGCCAGGCTGCAATTTTTTCCCATTGATGATATGCTGCTTTATTCCTTCTAATCAAAATTCTGACCAGCTGCCTCTTTAAACTAATTTACATGATGAATATGCCAGGAACCTGATGAGGAACTGTGGGGAATCTTATACTTCTGATTGAATATTTACAGGTGTAATACAGGCTTCTAGCCAGCTATGAGTATTTGACAGGTCATACCTGACTGAGGAAATAAGAGCTCAGGTGAGATGTCTGACTCTCATTAAAATTCAATCAAGGTTATTAGTTTACTTTTACCTCCTGAATTTTCTGTGTGTGGCATATGACCCCGAATGGTACAATAGTTAAATATGACATTCCCAGTGTATGGATTTTGGATGTGTGCAAAGCAGGCTAACAGGCTACTTTGTCCTTATTGCAGCTGTAGTTTGCTCTCTTGATACAACCATTAGCACAATAATTCAAAGGACATTAGAGGAGGTGATTGTGTAGTGGGAAAACTGATAATTAAGCCAAGCACCTCAGATGGAGGTGCTGTGTTTTGAAGCAAAGTAGCCTCCTGTGGATTAGTGTTAATCCAGTAGAGATTCTGCACTAATCCTCCCACTGTGGCTGTACTGCTGAGGTACTGACATCTCTGTCCTGGGTCCTTCTCTGTCCTCTTCACACCATTTCTTCTCCAGTAGTTTTGGTCACCTCTGGCACCATCGAAGACCTTTGCTTCTAACAAAAGTTTAGGCTGACTTCCACCTCTGCATGCTGACACTCTCCTGTCCCTTGCTTTTCTCTTCATCTTTCTTCTGCTTCTGCCTTGTGAATAGTTAAGTCCTTTTCCTTTAGTGCTCCATATTTCTCTTCAACACATCCTTCCTGAATTCCCATTTCTTTTGTCTTCCAGTGGGGTGCACTCTGCTCTGGTTTTTCTCCTCTTTTCTCCCTGTGAGTATCTAAACAAACCTGGTTTGCTTTCTCCATAATATGGTATTTCTTGGTTTCCTTTGTTTTTATTCTTCTTCCCCTCTCTTCATGGTCAGTTTAACCCCATTGATAAAACCTCAACTGTATTCCATCTAGAACCAGAGACAATACTGCTTAAAAGCTATAAAGCTCTGTGTTTGTTTATTAGTAGTGAAGATAATTTTTGCAAGAAGGTGATGAGACTGCAGAGTTCTTCCAACAGCAGAAAAAGCTCAAAGGCAGGCAAAATGTTAAGCAACATTTATAGGCAGATAAATATCAAATACAATGCACTGATTAATATTCCAGTGGGGTGGACTTTGATAAAGTGACATGCCAGTCTGCAGGTTTTATTTTTAACAGATGGGAAAGAAAAACAACATTTGGTCTAAAGCCTCTGTCTGTCTGAACGAGGTTTGCTCATTTTTGGGGCTGCAGCTATTCTAAACATGGCAACTTGATTTAATTAGCTGACTAGAGTCCTGCTTTGTCAGTGGTTTATTTTTGTTTCATTGGGGTTTTTTTCTGATATTTTTTTTCTGTGCCTAAATGCACAAAACTAGCAAAACTGACAGTACTCAGAGCTCCCAGGCTGTTCTGGCCAAGTTTCTGTCTGAAATGTGCAAACAGAATAGCTGATGAAATAATCGACATGTTCATACTGGAAACATTTCTCTTTCCTTTTTCAGGGCAAATTGAATATCTATTGATTCATCGTTTCTACCAGATGGGGAGCACAGCAGTAGTTCCTTTGTGTTTTTTGAAAGCAGTAGCTTTTACAGAGTTTGCTTTGGTTGACATGTTATTTTCCCTCTGATTTGAATCTTTCTCTAATGTGTGCTTTTGGGCTATTGATTGAACCAGCAGACAAGTTCTGATTATGGTTTTTGCATGGCTGCCAAGGTCCTGCAACATGCAGGAAGACTGTCTTAGTCTCTTCCCCTTGAAAGCCCAAGATTTCTTAGGGGTGGGATAAAAAGCATGAGATCCATTAAGCAAAGATGCAAATCCTGATACCTAGGAAAGATGCAAAGGCAGTTTGATTAAACAGTGATGCTATGTCCGTCACACATGTTTAAATGTGGCACTGTAAAAGGGCCCATGCCAAGTCCATCCAAAATGTTTGAGAACTACCTCATTTAGAAAGAGTTATTGCCTTAAATAAGAGTTCTGATTACAGCACAAACACAGCATTATGGGTTTTCATTTCAAGCATATTGTGGTGAGCTAAGCTTAGGAGAGAAGACAAAAGAATTAACCTAGATTTATTAATTTTATATGAAATTAATAATTGCACTATCAGCCTCTCCCAGCTAAGACAGGTGGATACCCACAAAGTGTTGTACCAAAGGAATGGTTCTGGGAACTTGTGTGGCTAGTTGTCCCAGGGCTTGTGAGGTACATGTCCCTGACCGACTCTCCTTTCTGTTGACTGTTTTCAATTTAATTTGAAAGAACATAGAAGTCCTCAAAAAGCAAACTCCCTGTCAATGGCATAAGTGGAGCCACTGACAAAAAGATAAGAAAGTGTCAGATTTTCCTGAACCTCTTTGTAAGGAACTGACAGTGCCTCAATGTGTATGTTGGCTGGCCGACCTGTATACAATGCTTCCAAATTGGCCATCACAGATGTTTCCCTTTCTTGTCGTTATTAAAAGCAGATGAGAGTAGGCAGTAGGAGTTACTGCATTTAGGAGCAGAAGAAAGTTTATAGGACATGTCATAACCCACAGGAAATAAAATTTCATTGGTTCTGCTGCTCACAGAATGTCTTGGGTATTTAGTTGCTCTTTGAAAAATACCAAACTGACTTGTTCTGGTGTTTTGTTTGTTTTCTGGTTAATTTATTTATGGTTAAAATTTTTTAGAAAAGTTAAGTAAAGCAGGAGAATGTTTTATACCAGATTTCCCCTCTGCACGTTCCAGATAGCTCCCCTCTCCCTTGAAGTGTTCATGACAGAGGAAGTAAGCCAATACGTCAATGGCTGAAGAAGAGATATTTTACAGAGATTGGAGCCATGTGTGTGAATCATAGAATCACCAGGTTGGAAGAGATCAACCGGATCATCGAGTCTGACCATTTCTATCAATCACTAAACCACGTCCCTCAGCACCTCATCCACCTGTGCCTTAACACCTCCAGGGAAGGTGACTCAACCACCTTCCCAGCCAGCCTGTTCCAGTGCCCAATTACCCTTTCCATGAAAATTTTTTCGTAATGTTCAGCCTAAACCTCTCCTGGCAGAAAGTAATGATAGTATTGAATCTGGGGAGGAAGTCACAGCAGCACAAGGGCAATGTGGCTGATCATCTAGTAATTAAAGTTCCAGCTGGGCTGCCCAAAATTGCAAGTTTTTAATGCATTTGAAAGTTATCATTTCATATATGTTAGCATATTTACAGGTGTATACAAGGGTATACCTTCTTTACTGAGAACAGGAGGCATTTATTTCCTGGACTTGTGTTTAGCAGTAAACTCACTCTCAAACCCACTGTCAGCATCTGTGTATGGTTGATTTCCTTCTAGTTATACACCATGTAACACACTGTCACATGGTAGAGGTATCCCTTCAGCCCCGGTACAAAATCCTTTCTGTGTGAGGCAGTCACACAGGGCAGGGGTCATGCCAGTGTTTCTGTATAGCCTGACTCTTAGTTTTCCATCTTTTTAAAAGCCTGAGGATTTCCTCCTATCTGCGTGCAAACCAGGGTGAGAAAAATACTTTGGGCTTAAATATTAACTCCCTAGTATTAGGACAGAGAAATATAATACAACTGTATCTTGGTCCTTTGTATGCACAGTAA
Organism: Piaya cayana; assembly: GCA_013389865.1. Taxonomy (NCBI): domain Eukaryota; kingdom Metazoa; phylum Chordata; class Aves; order Cuculiformes; family Coccyzidae; genus Piaya; species Piaya cayana. The sequence continues at coordinate 19,581 of WAAB01017428.1, read as the reverse complement.
TGTGCACTAATATATCATGTTCTGTTACTTTTTTCTGCAGATGGCTGCCTCAGTAGGTGCCCAAGAGAACAGCAGAAGAAACTAATGAAACAGAGCAGGAGTGAAGGTATTTGTTGTCTGGAGGACTCTGATTGCTGGAGGAGTCTGGAAATACATAATGAATGAAGCAAGATACTGTAGAAAGTCATAAAATGATCTCAGAAAGGAGGCTCAGCACCTTTGTGGTGAACTAGGCTCTGTATCTTGCTTAGCCACAAACTTGCTTTCTATCCATCAAACCAAGAATTTGACTACAAAACTCATGCTTCTTGTTTTCTGCATGTCCAAGGTAAGGGAAATGGGCCTTTTTTTTTTTTTNTTTTTTTTTTTTTTTAAAGAAAACTTAACTGCTGAGGCAGTTGGGAGGAGCTTTGCCTGGATGATAAGCTCAGTAATCTGGAAAATGAGGGACTCAGCCTCGTTATGTAAGATTTGCAGATGCTTTTGATAGGCCTATACTTAAGTTTCTCCATCTTTTTGTCCTCAGTTGGTAAAATTAGCAAAGTAATTCTTAGGTATCTAAACCATACTGTAAGGAATCCTAGGTATTTCTGGAGTATGCAGTGCTGTGGTGGGAATAGCTGTGAGGAAAACACTAGTTTTGATTGAGGCAGGATTTGGATGATGTGAAGTAAATAAAGATAAGGGATGCATAGCACAGCAGCATTATAAAAATAAAAGGAAATATTTAGCTACTCACTGAAGAATACAGGAGCTTTGTGTAAAAATATAGTCTACAATCATGTAATCAAAAGCTGTATTTTAACTTGAAGCTGAAGTAAGGAAGCTGTGTGGGTGGTTTTAGCTCTGATATTTCTTAGTCACTGATTTTCTGCTTTAACAGCTATCTCTTCAGATGTAGTTGTGTATGCAATGGCATGGTAATAACTTCTATAGCATAAGCTCTACATCGCACTAAAAGAAGACATCTTACTTTAAAAGAACCACAGCTCACTAAAAAGCATGCCATTTTCTTCCTGCACTCATTCCTTCTCTACTCCTATTTCCCTTGTCACCTCTATTTTCACTGGAACAGCTTATATGTACCAGTATCATGGGTCTGCCACGGGTTTATACAACACCAATGACCTGGTTCTTGAGGCTTCCCCCTCCTGCTTTTGGACCTGCACAGTACCTTGAGCAGGCTGAAGCATAAATGACAGCTGGCAGTTCTATAGCTGATGCCTTGGTTGCAAGCCCTGCTCTCTCAGCTTTCAAACCTCTGTGATACCCCAGGATTTCACTTGAGTGTTTGCTGAGCATGAAACCTATCTAGTCAGCAATCAAGTGATGGCATTGATTTTTTGGTGTGTTTTTTTTGGCTTGACCTCAAATGCTCATGGATTTTCCCATTTAATCCCACTTGAATTGGGATTTTGGTTTATTTTGCATAGTTTTCTCTATAGGCATTGTCTTTGTCCAGCTGTGGTTTGTTACAATGATGTATGATTTCTCTCTCCCTCTTTCAGGGAATAATGGGTGATGAGAAAGCAATGCTGACCAACCCCCACCACACAGCTACAGTACTTTTCAAGGCTGTGAAGTTGTATGCATCTGCAGAAGGGGGTGATGTTGAATACAGGAAACCTGAAACCAGGATATATTTTACAGCAAGGCAATTACAATGCAAGATCGTAAGAAATGTTTGTCTTTTAAAATGTTTTATCTTATGTTTAAAGCATAGTGTTTCTGGCAGGGCAAAAATATATAAGGGCATTAAATGGCTTTCTTTGTAGGCAATTAAACAATGAAGCCAGTCTGAGGCATTTAAATAATTGTAACAGATGTTTATTGCCTAGTGCAGTTTACTGCATCGTATTATTCCCTTTACATACAAGAGAGAACACATGGCAAACTATAGCATAAAAGAAATTCTTTACTGCCTTGTGAGCAATGTGGCTGCTTCTTTGACTTCTTAATTGAATCATCTTGAGAATGAGTCAATAATAAATAGTATTTGGAGAGCAGACAAGTGACTAACTGCCCGAAGGAGCAGCAACTGATGTGCAAAGATGTGGGTCTGGCGGTAAATACCTTTGAGCAAACAAACTACAGTGGAATTGCTCTGAGAGTGATGTTTGGCTCACTCGTCAAGAATTTTGTAGCCTCCAGAGGCAGTGTGTTTCTGGAGAATCTCCTTTCCTGAAATCCCTTTTGTGTGCTCCATTGAGAGAGGGAAGATCACCTGGGTCCTTGGGTAGGCTTTGGAGGGGACGTCTGTAACCCCAGTTTACTACAGATTCATTGTGTGGGTTTATTTCTCACACCTCATCTCTGTGCTTTCCGGTCTGCTTGGGGTGTTGCATATAATGCAAGGGTGAATGTCCTGCATCAGGCTGAAGGTGCAAGGGACCCCAACTCCTGTGACAACCTCTGGCAATGGCCTTAGGTGGATGATTAGGCAACCGTGAAGGACAGGTATATGTCGTATTTCCCCCAAATACTCTCTAGTCTTTTTTTAATATAGGGCCAAATGTGTTTTCCGTATCTTTAATAATGTATTTATTACTACCATATATTTAAGTCTATGTCTTAAATAATGAAGTTTTATATCCATTCTCCCCTTGAGTTCATGCAGATATTTAGTATTCAGAAAAGCTTGTAAGGGTCTACAATAGTAAGCATCCTAGAGGAGCCCATGAGCTCTTCATCACCTAGTTTACAAAAAAAGTCTTTGTCTAAAAAATAAACCCCCCAAAACCTCCAGTAACACCCCCCTCCTTCAATCCCAAATCTCCAGACAAAACCCTATAAACTTTTAAATTCTCGCCTAGTATCTCTCCAGTTGTCTTATAGTTGGCTTTGGCCAAAATCTGAATGTTTTTCAGTGATCATTTCTTTTCAAATTTTGGGCTTAGTTCAACCAAAGCTACTTTGTGAATTTGGGTGTGATTTCACAACATTTGAGAATTTTTCAAGGATCTGAAGCCATTTATATTTTTTTCCATGAAATTTTCAATATTTTTATCTTACAGGCCAAGTTTTGATGATGTAAACCATAAGAGAAATGGAACAATTTTTTGCCCTGCTATAGTTATGTGGTACCAAGGCATGTCCACAGGTATGGTTGTACTGTAATCATTGCAGCTGTTACTCTGAACTCAAGACTTCTTTCTGTAAATTCTCTTCCCCCCCCTTGCACTATAACATTCTAAAGCTCAAGATGCCAGTGAAATGCTGTGTAGAATGTTTCTAGTGTATTGATTTGGAGAGGCTGTCTTTCTTGGCCATGTTCCCTCACTGTAAGGATCAAGTCTAGGATGTGATTCTCTCTCCTCCTTGTTACACTCAAATAAGTTTTGTGGATGAAAAATAAACATACCTTGTAGATAAAGCCAGGAGTTTATTATTAGTATAATTAAAATCTGAACAGTCTAATGCAAGAATTATTATTAGTGCTGATCTCATTACAGAAAAAGGACGAATGCTTCTACACTGAGAGTTAATACTCAGTAATAACAATGATACAGTTAAAGTTTTTATTTACCTACTTTCTTAGCTTCTGCACTTTTTTCTTGGTGTTATGCTAACTCTTCTGCTGTCCTCCAGGCCCAAGGTCAGTAGCTTCAGTTTGGTCATGGTGGAGGGGCTCTCAGAGCCACTCATTGACATCTGGAATTCCTCACTGGGAGGAATTCCTCACTGCTGACTGTTTCTTCTTGCTCATTCTTTCTTTTTCCTTCCTTCTTTTTCTCTCCCCACATTTGATTTGTAATTTTGTTTCTAACAGCCATTTAGATCTTACTCTTTTGTCACTGTCTGCTGCTGCCTTTCATTTATGTTAGATGCTCTGTCTTTCTCCTGTTCTTTACCTCTAGAACCAGTTTTCTCCAGGTCCAGGTCTGCATTCCTTTAACTGGCTGTTGGTGAGTGGTTTATAACTCTTGGGTTTCCAGGGCAAACCTGTGCCCCTTGCATTATCACTCCATGCCTGAACTCCTCCACACAACCTCCTGTGTCTCCAATCTTCATGGCCTCTGTCTTCTCTAATGCATTATTAGAGTTGTAAATATCCCATTTTAATAGAAAAACCACTTGTTACTGTGATCTACTTAAAATTAGTCTTGTATCATGCAAAGACAAGCAAAATAAAGCAAATTAACAACAGCCACATAATAATCAGAAAAACTGACATTACAGCTTAACCATGCTTTGACAATGTTTCTGAATGACTCTGGTCTGGTGCTACCTGCCCTTTCCTAGTGCAGCATTTCATCCTCAGGTAAATTGTGACTACAAGTGTGACCTTCACAGGGGCCTGCAGTAAAAAGCATGGCTGCATGGAAGGTGGATAGGACAGGGAGGACAGGGAGTAGAATAGAGTCAGTCAACCCCAGGCGTGGGATGAGGATCACTGCCTCTGCTTCTCAAAGTAATCAGGAGCTTTTACAAAAAGTCGGTTTGCCAGAAACTCTCTAGTAGATTTTGCTCTACTGCTTGTCCTGCCAATATAAGAGTTTAGCAGATGAGAGTTCTACCGGGAGTGCGTAAAATTTCTTTTTTCTCTCCTGATTATTCAAAGAAACCTTGACTGGAAAGGCTGTATCACTTCTCAGACACTTTTGAAAGACCATATGCTTTTCTTAAAGCTAAAGAGAAGCAGAATTTCTCAGTTCCAGTTTGAGGTCACTCCTAGGTATGCTGCTGGGCTTCCTTCAGGTACAGAAACCACCCTACACAAATTGGAATGACAGAAACAGACCTGAATGAATAAGGATGGCATGTGACTGACTGAATCATTTAGAGAAGTCTATTTAAGTACAAGGACAAAATAAATGTCCTTCCATCAGAGATTGCCTATACCTGCCCATGCCAGCTCTGAAGGGGACTTTTTGCCCTGGAGAATCTTGCCATAGCTTTTTTTGATACATGAAGCAAGAGCCTTACCAGCCTCTGTACCTCTGGACCATATTCACGGGCAGCATGACACCACAGAGAGAGTTGAGTGATGTGTGCCAGTAACATCTCTGCTGAAATCAGGGCAAAGTTTTTATAGTGGTGGGACCCGGAGTCATGTTCAGAGCAAGTGGCTCAGCCCTGGTCTCACCTTGGCTCACCAAGCTCAGCAGTGGCATCTTAGGGACCAGGAGGTGAAAGAGTCATCTTGGCCTTTAACTTCCTAATCTCTACCTTTGCCATAACTTGCTAAAACCATCTTTCTGTATTTTATTTCCTAAGTGAGACTCTTAGCAACAACCTTTTTGTATGCTAGAAAGCAATAATCAAATCAGTCTGCTTCTTGCTGAAGCAGAACAAATCCATGGCTGTGTTCCCAGCAGTAAACAAAGGTAAACAGATGTGGTACTGTGGTCATCTCCTTCCTAGCAGGAGAGATTATCAGGAAAACCTCCATAAATAATGAAAATGTAAATAAGGACATAAAATTCATTTTTAGATTATATTGGAAACCCTTTGCATGCCACTTTTACAGTTTAGGTGGAAGGCAATCCCTCTATCACCTGATAAAATTAAGAATGATTTTCTTCTTGGTGGATATTTTAAAACTTTGAACTCTCCACAAATCCACTTTCATGTTTGATTGTTTTATTTCCCCTTGCTGTGTTTTCTGGCTGCTTAAAATGACAAGATTTTCTTTCCTAGCCATTCCCTTTTCCCCTTCTTTGTTTTTTTTCTGGTTTTTTTATTTATTTTATTCCCCCCTCCTCCCCTGATTCCTGTTTAGACCTTTTCTTGATCTGGCAGGTCTCTCAGCTGCATGCTGTCATCTTTCTCAATTATATCTCTACCTTTTGGGCATCAACTTAAGCAGTTGTTAATGTGTTTTCACAAGCAGTATCAGAGTAGCTTTCAAGACAGAATCTGAAAGTATAAGTTTGAGGCAAGTGTGGCTGCATTTTCAGTTCATGTCTCATCATTGGACATAGGAAATGGTATGTATTAATACTCCCTATGTACATCATCACTATCATTGTCATTTGCAGATCATCTAGAGACTGAGTCTGATTTTAACAAAAAAAAGCAAAGCAGAACAACTCACCCTCTTGCTATGCCTCCAGTCCTCACACAAAATCTGTTGTGGTGGATTTTGTATTAAAATGACAACTGCTTTGAAATCAAGGAGTGACTGGGGAGGAGTGGCACTGGGTGCAGCTGGCTGAGAGGAGACAGAGGCTCCAGAACCTCTCTGTAAACTCTGCGTCCCCTCTGGGGATCAGATGGCTCAGGAGTTGGATTTACTATATCTGCACTGACACTCTGCTTTTTGCTGATTTTGGGTGGAGAGGTTGCCTGTACCTTAGCTGAGAATCATGTCAAATTTGGGATGCTCCTGCCACAGAGAGAGTAGCTATCAATGTAGTAGTGGATTTCTTTCCTTTTTTCCCCCCAAAATAGGATCGGGGATCTCCTTGTGACTGAAACCAGATCCCATAAGATCCCAGGCTGGCCTCCAGGAAGAAATCCTTGCTGGAAACCAAGGACTGGGCAAGCAAATAATGTGGTTTAAAGAGCAAAGCCATTGGAAAGCATGTAGGGTGTGTTCAGTGATGGCATAACATGGGGTACTAGTTTTGGGGGAGGCAGAAAGTATAAGAGCACAGCATGGCTTGGTACAAGGGTCTGGAGCTGATGCTGCTGTTGAAGCTACCTGAAAGGACGTTGTGGAGAGGAGGGTGCTGGCCTCTTCTCCCAAGTGACAGGGGACAGGGCAAGGGGGAATGGCCTCAAGCCAGGGAAGGTTTAGGCTGAACATTAGGAAAAAAATTTCACAGAAAGGGTCATTGGGCACTGGAATAGGCTACCCAGGGACATGGTTGAGTCACCTTCCCTGGAGGTGTAAAGGGATGGGTGGACAAGGTGCTGAGAGGATCATTTAGTATTTGATAGGAATGGTTGGACTCAATGATCCGGTAGGTCTTTTCCAGCCTGGTGATTCTATGATTCTATGAATTTATTGAAATCTTCTTGGATTTTGGCATTTACTGGGGGATGATGAAATATCAACCGTAAGATCATCCTATTATATGGCTCCTTTTGAAAATACAACTTACAGTGAAGTTTCTGCTTTCGCATGAATGATGTGGGTCTTCACTTGCATAGGAGGACCAGCAGCAGTGAGATCTGCTTGCAGATATTTCTTCTGTAAGCCATGGGAAGCTGCCACAGCATGTGGCTGTGTTTTGCCACAGGGCCAGCAACCAGTATGGGAATTCATAGAAATGATTTCCAGCCGTCCAGAGGCACATCCTTCTTGTCAGAGGGCACAGAACTGCACTTGCATAGAGCTCTGCCCAGTCTGAAAGCATCACTCTGGGCCATCAATCTGTGTTCTCCGTTGCTCCGGCAGTTAGAGCATGCCATAATCCATGAGTTGAAGAGCATTACTGCCACATTTCTATCAGGGCATTATGGATGGTAGGAATCCTATCCCTTGGGACACAGTTCAAAATGTCTTCTGTTTCAAACTGGAGAGTAAAGTAGTGGAATGCAAATTAAAGGAAAAAAAAGAATTTGGAAATACTTGACTTTTGATAATCTCAGGTTGCTTCATTCTTTTTCTTCTTTTTTGTAATGTCAAAATATTTCATAAAATGGATATGTCCAATTTTAAAATGCAACAGTAGGTAGAACTTAGCCCAACAATATGATGACACCAAAATTATCTATTTAAAAACTATCTAAATAAAATGAGGTAGATGGAACCTCCCTACCTGCCCTGCCCAAGTTTCCTCTCTCCCTCAAAATTACTTGAAATGAATGTGTTTCTGTGAAAATATCTTCATTTTCACAAAAACAAACAAACAAACAAACAAACAAAAAAAACCACCAAAAACCAACCCCAAACCACCCAAATTTTTCCACAAATTTTGTTGAGCAATCTTCCCTGGTTCACTCAAGTACGTAGTACACCATTTTCTACATTACATCTTTACAAAAGCTGATAAGAGTGCTGCCTCTGCAGGATACCTTCCTTCTCCTGAGTGGTTAGTGAGCCTTTTCCATTAGAGTGGGGAGAAAGTTAAAACTGGTTTGATCCAGTCCAGAATGACAATGTTTTGTGGTACTCCTGTTAACTGAAACCCGTTGCTTATAGCTTGGAAGAAAAGGATTGCTCTACTCAAATAATTTAATTTTATTTCTATTCTGTGTATGCCCTGGCAAAAGCAAGGCAAATGCAGCAAATGCTGCTTTTAGTTGTATCTCACAGGTGGCTGTGGATTATGGTTGCCTCGTAGCCCATATAACTGAACTCTGGTGCTCAGAACACTTGGAGAACCCAGGAAAACCTCATCTTTCATGAGAGGTCATTTGCACCCTCATGTCCCTGAAGGCTTCCCTTGCAAGCACCATGAATCAGGCAGTATCCTAGGAAGGAGGAATGCCATCTCTCCTGCTAATGGTTTCCAATATCTATAAAACAGTTTAATGTTTATTGGAACAAAGTATGGAACATAAGGGTTTCTGCTCTGAGCCAAGTGCCCTCACCAGATGACAACTGATCTGGCTCATTGAATATTTTAGTCTTTGTGGAAATTATATCAATTCCAGCAGGAGGAAATGAGGAAAATTTACCCCTGAGTGCCCAGAGCCATGCTAGTAACCATTGCTATCCTCAAAAGCTGTGAATCCTGCTACAGGTACCCTCCTCTAGAGCAAGATTTGGTGACTAAAGACCTAGGAATCTTCAATTTCACTTTATAAGTGAAATTCCTAAGGGTCAGAACGGGAGGAGGGGGCAAAGAGTTCTCTGATGTTTTTAAGGGAGAAGTAAGAAGATTAAAATACAGTTGTAATACTAGCAAAAGTTTGATTTACATGCAGTCCACAGTGGATTCTCCTGCCCTTGGAGACAGACACAGAGTTTAACTCTCATCTTGTTCAGCTGGTCCTAGCCTCTTTCCCTCTACATTCTTGCATTTGCTAATGTCTGGATAAGCCAATTTTTGTAGTCACTTTAAATGATACGATGACAGTGATAAAATAAGATTTGATGTCAGAAAGAAAAACAGCAAGATGATGATTTAAGATCCCAACCCCTCTCATTTCAGGCCACAGGAGACAAAGCAGAGAGGAGAACAACCCCTCTCATTTCAGACCACAGGAGACAAAGCAGAGAGAACAACATCTTGGGGAGGCAGAACCATAGTCCTGGTGCCAGAGAAGAGTTGCACACTGGAATGAGACTGATGGCTAATGAATGGTGTAAGGGGCTGAAGTTATCAGCCAGCAATGTTTGGTACAAATCAATAAAATTCCAGAGAGGGGACTCACCTTGTCTAGTTTTATTTCTTTAGTTCATGTCTTGTGACATCTGAAGGCAGAAGGATAAAGGATTTGCTTGTATTAAGAGAAGCTTATTATAGCACTGTGGATTTACATACTGCTTTGCAAACTTAGCTGTGTTCCTTACCTCAAAGAGTTTATATCTCTAGGTTTTTCATAGAAAATCCATTGAATAAACTCAATTAATTATTTGGAGGGAAACAGTGGTGAGATGGGAATCACCTAACTCTGACCTTACAAGTGCATTTACACATGCATGAGGCAAATCTGAATGATTATGCCAAGTTATTTGCTTGAGTGCCTGGCTAAAAAGCTGATTTTTTTGTTTGTTTTCTTACTTTTGTCATCATTCATGTTTTGTGCCAGAAACATGCAAAACAGTGCTGTTTCCTGGAACAGATACCTGCTGTGTCTGACCAGTATGTCAGGTGACTAATCCCTTTTCATCACACAGAAATGTCAAATTTTTTTTGTCTGCATCCTGGTTATTAGTACCTCATCTAAGACAAACACCTGCTGCTCACTCAGTTTTGCTCTTAAACCTATACCACCTTATTCTGATCCAGACCAAGAACCCGAGGAAGAGGGCCATCTCCAAAACCTCCATGTGCCCAGCTCTTGGATGCTGTCTGGTTGTGGCTTCTTGTGGTGGAGGGAAAGTCAGGGAGGTAAGGTGTGTCTTGGCTTTCCCCCAGGGCAGCCCAGGACACACATCCCTCAGGATGCAGAAAAAGGCTGGATGGAAAATGTGGTGAGCAGGAGCTCATTCAGTCTCCTCCCCTCCCACTTGCTGTCCTGCTGTGTGGCCTCTCCTGCCAGCTGCAAGGAAAGGCTGATCATCCTTCATCCTTGCTAGCCAGCTTTGCTGGAAGTAGGTAATTTTTGGCTAAGCACCATGACAAACCATTGCTTGGACCAAGGATGAAGGAGGTAATGTAGCGGGATTGAATTTTACTATCCTTAAGGACCCAGAAAAACAAAGAGCTGGTATTGACTGAGCTTAAGGCAGTGATTTTTCAGCCTTTGTCAGGCTGCTGCCCTAGGCTACATCCTGCTTGGATTATGTGAAGGCAAAGGGCTCCATGTGCTTTTTAGAGACCTTTATTGAATGCAAAGGTACTCGGGAGCACTGTGTTCACAAAACTCCTGGGTCTGACTGCAGAGCGGTCATGATGTAATGAACCTGGACTAGGCTTTCTTGCTTGTAAAGGCTTTTCCCCTCCCTTAAGTAGAAAGGAAGGGATTTGTATCCAGTTAGATGGAAGACATTTTAGCTTGGGCCCATCTTTGTAAAAAAGCTGCTCCCAAGTTTAAGTCACACTCAAATTCAGAGGCTAATTTTGTAGTTGAAGCCCAGCTGTAGCATTAGTAGAAGTGTTTCATTTAAAGCAGCATGGAACTGGCTGGCAATACGTGTAAGAAACATCTCATGCTGTTAGGAGACATAGGTCCTGCTGGGAAGGGGTTAAATGGATTCTACTGCCTCTGGGAGGCAGGGAGCTCATTACTTTCCTGGATTAGGGAAGTCATATAGGAGATGAGGTGGCAGCTAGAGAAAGAGAGAGAGAGAGAGAGAGAGAGAGAAAAGTACGTGGCTTCTAGCCACTCCTGACTTAGCAATACGGATGCAGGATGGGAGGGGCAGTGTACACACTGAGTGGAGTTGGGCACACATGAGCAAGCAGAGCCCCAGACACCCCAGACCAGCATTTGGGCTACATGTCCTTAGCACCATGTGTCCAGAACTGATGCTAGAAAGGTGGCTCAAGTCTAGTGTGTGCTCCATTAGCTCAAATAGTTGCCCAGGTGTGGGTGAGCTCTGTGGGACCCCCAGGATGGACTTGTGTCTTCTTACTCAATGTACCGTGTTACCAGACTTGCCCATTCCTGATTCCGATGTGAGGTGCAAAGTAATGCTATGAGTAGAAGCAGCAAAAACTCGATTCTTGTCTTCTCCTCCTGGTGTGGCCTTTACTTGAGTTTGAACCAAAAGTGCTACATGGATCTGGACTTTTTTTTTTCTTTTCAATTCTGTCACTCTAAAAGATTTTATGTCACCATCATTTATATAAATTGGGAGGTACAGCTTCCTGGAGTTCTTTCTTTTCTGACTTAATGGCTTTCACAGCTGCATTACAGTCTAAAAGAAAGAAAAGGAGAGACAGGTGTTAATTTAGGAGAAAAGGAGGTCACCAGAAATCCTGACTGTACATCTGCCAGGCACCTTTTCTGTGTCCAGAAAGTTTCTGCAATCAACAGAGTGGCTAAAGCAGGTTTGCCTGTAGCTGTTGCTTGTGTGCTTATGAAAAGCAGGGGCTGAGTCCAGGGTTGTATGGCAGGTGCTCCAAAATGCCCCGTGTTTCCCTGGGGTGTGCTGTCTCACCAGGTACATGTAAGTTGGTATATTTTCCCTCCCAAACTCAGCAAGCATCAGTTCCAAATCCTGGAAGGATCCATCCAAGCCCTGACCTGTGTGCAAGGGGTGCTGATGGACCAAATACCCTCTGAGGGATAGTGGTATAATTTGTTCAGATAGCTCGGTATCACTCATAACCTTTCATAACCTTTTTTGAGTTTGAGTCGCTGAATGTATGACAGCAAAGAGGTACAGTCCTTTCAAAATGACTGGAGAAGCTCCCCATGGTCTAATGCTGGACTTTCTGTCTCTCTCGTTGGCAAAGAGGTTACCCTTGCTATGCAGTCAAAAATTGATCCAGAGGGAAGCATTTGCCCCTCTTTGACTGTTCAGTATTTGGTCCCTTGACGATCTGATTGATATACAGTGTGCTGTATATTTTATTAAGTTAAAAAGTACCCACTGAGGCATAGTATCATTTCCAAGGGTGACCTTGTGACAGCGGGCGGCAGCAGTGCACATAAAAATGATAAAAGCCTGGCTAAAATCCCTGGCTGCATAGGTAGAAAAGATGGCTCAGAAACCATTGATAGATGAGTCAGATTAACAGATATGCATAGGCTCAGAGGTTGACTTTTTTAAAAAAGGGCAAATCAGGTAAAGAAATTAATACAGATGAGTGCACAGAAAATCAAGAGAAAGGTAAATGCAATGGGAGAGAGGAGGAAGAGAGGAGAAAGGTTCATTCTGTTAAAAGAAAGCACACTTTACAATGAAATACGGCCAGACCAAGGTGTTGGAATTTTGGTTTGTGCTGCAGAGGGAAACAGGAATGTAGACTGTTCTAAGTAAACTGCTTTTTTTTTTTCCCTATCATTAAGTTCTCTCTCTATGTCTTTACTGCACTTGGTTATTTGTTGCATTGTGTTTGTCGTGAGTTTTCTGGTGGTGTAGATAGATTATGACATTGATTTTTCTTTCTCACATTTTTTTGAAAGAGCAGTTTTCTAGGGGAAAGGTTTCTCTGAATTATATAGAAAGCAGAGTGACTGTTAACAATGTGCTGGGTTTAATCACCCACTATAAAGGAGAGATGCTCAAACCCTAACTTGGAAACCAAACCCCTTCAACTCTGAGGGAGCTGGAGCACTGCATCAGAATTTGCCAAGTATCCGACACAGAAATAAAACGTTGAATACTTGTTGCGCAGCACTGTATGTATCACAGCTCAAGACAAGGAATATCATAAATTGATGATATCACTGATTGATGTGATCGTGGTCAATGTAGCAGATCTGGTTGGTTTTTGAGCTGTCATTGCAGTGGGAGTATAGAAGTAATGTTTTCTGTTTGGCACCGTTTGGGTTTCTGTGCCCTAATCTTGCAAGACAGAAATATTAAAGGTGAACAGCTGAGAAAAGGGCTTGAAGCAGTCAAAGGAAGACAGAAGAGATTAATATTTCAGCCCAGAAGTTGGAGATGAAAGGGGAGAGTTGTGCCAGTGATAAAGATTACATTGAGTCACTCACCACTGACAAATGGGTTTGCTGACCAGTGTCATTTCTCACTTGGGAAGCCTGGCTGAGAAGGGAAACTGGTGACCAGGAGTTTGTTACCTGAATTTTCCTGAGTTACTTTTCAAGGGAGTGGAATCTGCTAGCAGACTGGGAAACGCATTAACTTAACCTTCAGTTCCCCAGCCTGTATGTCCCCTAGAGGGTGTAGAAGAGGGTGTAGTGGAAAAAAGTGATCCTCACTGCAAGTGGTTATTTATTATTAGCATTTGACAGCCTTCCACATCTAATCACTCTCTCCAAGTTTGTTGTTGGCTATATTGTGGTTCCTATGTGATCTTGGTTGGTTTTTCATACCCTAGCACTCTCTGAGGAGAAAAGATGCTGCCCATAGCCAAAATGTTAATCCAAAAAGAAGTATCAGTGTATTGCCAGTTATGCTGTGCTGCTCATAAGACATCCCTGTGGCTGTGCGGTGTTGGTTCATTACAGTTTTGGCAGCTTCAGCCTGTGTTACGCTCCTACATTGTCTTGTGTTTTCATTTCTCTGCTCTGGGTTTACGCTTATCATCATGTAACTTGGAGTTATACATGCCAGTGCTTAAGGCCAGTCTTAATAGTGTCCTCTGCCACCACGAAGCACACGAGCTGAGCCCCCTTTGGGGATTAGTCTGCCTTGCCTGCTTTTGTAGGCAGTAGAATGATGATGAAAAGAGGTAGAGGTAGAAGTGTCAAAGGTAGAAAGGCGGCAACAGCGAGCAGAAAGCTTGCTTCTGGGGAAGTTTGTGCCTCCAGTCCTGCTGACCAGGAGGTTGTTCCAACCACCATGTGCAAAGTGGCATGTGTGGGATATAAAGCTGTGGCAAACTTTGTTCCTGACATCTCAGGATACTTGTTGGCTCTAAGGCAGGTGTGTCTGGAGAAAAAAATGGGATTTCAGGGAAGAGGGAGGGGAAAAGTCTGGATATGGCATGACAGTAAAGCCTAGCTGTCAGCTAAGTTAGAGTAATGAATGATCCTGTGAATATTTACTTCCAGCTATTTACAGGGGCATGTGTTATATCTTCTTTATGGTTATTTTAGTAAAATTAACACTTAGAGGATATTCTCAACGAAAAATGTTTCCCGTGAGTGAGTCAAATCAAATAAATAAATCTGTTGCTCACCATAAAATAGCAAAGGCACACACTTGATTTTCCTGCTAGGATGACATAATTTCTGTGGAGAAGCTAGCAAAATATCTTGAGTACATACAGTACTTTGAAATGAAAATAACTAGAATGTAAGGTATTTGGACTGCAATGCAAAAATGACTGTGACAGCTGAAAAGAAAAATGTACATTTTGACTTTGATTTTTACTTCAGTTATGGAAGTGTCTAGATTATATACAGCCACCTCAATCAAAACTGGTGCAGAGTAATTAACATTTCTTCATACATATGCCAAAGAGATTGAGGATGATAAGAATTCAGATACTGAAATGAAAGCCATCCCTTAAGGAAACATAGGTTCATTACTAGTTACTGCTGCAGAAAAAATGAACTCTTACATGAATATTCATTATGGATAAGGAAAGGTGCTTTATCATGCATTGGAAGTCACAATGATACTGAAATGCTGTTTTGAAAGCAGGTAATGAAAATGCTAACGAGCTGTTGCTATCATTGCACGTCTTAAAAATCACGTGACCAAATAGCTCACATGCAGAAGTTAAAAAACATTTAGCCAAGACGACCATACATTGGTTATGAGTAGAATGTGCAGGACACATCAGAGAAGGGTGTGCATGTACATGAATTTGAGAAATACTGAGATTGCATGCGATTATACCAATTTTTAAAAAAGATTCTTGGAAACCATAAGTAACTAACAGCTGATTTGCCTAGCATTAAATCTAGTCTAAAAAAAGACACATAAGTAGAAGAGGAGAGAAACAGGATGACAACTGACACCTTTCATTATTGTCTTATGTAAAATGCATCTTGTGAAACTTGGATAGCTTTTTGATGGGATTGCAAATTTGGTTCAGGTGATTTACTTCTCTAAAGTGCCACAGATTCTAATTAAAGGTTTGTAATGGGTAAACCAAACATAGCACACATTAAATAGAGTAAAACTAGCTCACTGATAAATCTGAAAGAGTAATTGCAAATGCGGAATCATCTTGAAAAAGAAGCATATGCCACAAGGGTCCCAAAGGGGTCTCTTCTTGGCTCAGTTCCTTTTGTCTTTTCCCAGACCTTTGGAAGAATGTATAAAATCATTGCTAATAAAGTTTGTGGATGACATAAAGGTGAAAAATAATAAGGGCAGTTTAGTTCTACAGACTGAAGTGAATTAGTTGGAAAGTCTGAACTTTTCTGAGTGAAAAGATGCAGGCAGTTTCCAAGGTCAGGCATCCAGAAGTAGAGAATTTAGGTCATGTTACAGGATTAGGGGGTGCTTCCTAATAGCAACTGTGAAGAAGACACATTGTAGATAACCCAGAGGGCCCTGCTAGAATCTTCTTGCTGAAAGCCACCTTTGAATATGTACTGAGAAAATTAAGAGCCCTATTTCTACTGCTGTGTGCAGGACCAGTGAGACAGTTCATAGAAATCTGTGAACAGCAATGTTTCTGGGAAAATTCTGACAAAGCAGAAGGCATTTACAAGGAAAAATTAAAGTAGTGGTTGGATTATTATTAAAGCTTGGATTATACCCACTTATTTTTTTCTTCTGTTAGTTCATAATTTTGATCTGTATATTTAATGTAACTCTTGGGCACAGTAGAACAGTGTAAATTAATCTTGTGTTTAGCTGTGCTAGATGCTTTATTGTTCAAGTAGTGGATAAATACAATTCCTCTCTCTAATTTTAGGTAAACCTGCATGACTGCAACATAATTATTCTTTTTATCTCCAGGCTCAGGCTGTAATATTTACTTTCCTCCTTTTTAATAAGACTGGGGCCAAATGTTGCTAGCTACTACAAACTAGCTGAGAGTCCAACCCTCCGACTGGTGGAGTTTCAACACCAGTCACAACCTTTTGAGATTTGCTTCACAAAGTCACTACTAGATCGCAAGAACCAGAGACAGGACAGAAAGAGAAAGGATGCAACAACTGTCTGAGTAGCAGAGACCTCCATAGGTGTTGTTATCTTCTGAATACTGTGACTGTGCAGTGGAAACTACACAATTATTAGCACTTTGGTGCTTTTGTTACTTATGACCTGAACCCCGAGTAGTCTAGGAATAAGCCAGGAAAAAGCAGACCTGCAGCTAGACCTAAGTGTTCTCATAACCTACAGATGACTTGTGGTGCTGTCTCAACGGGGAGAGGTCTGGTATAGCAGCAATGGTGCCCAGTATTGAACTAGTATAACTGGTGATATTGAGACCTAGATAAGTTTGCTCTGTATCTTATGCTAAAGTACAGAGTGTGTGAATTAACTGTAATTATGGTGAACTAAGGGTGTGAGGAAAGTGGCATGAATTTGACGGGGTCTGTATATAACTTAGGAAAAAGATGAATAAAAGGTTACTTATTGAGAGAACAGTAAAGAACTCCCTAGATGTAAGATAAGGTAGCACTTCTATTTTTCCCTGTTTCATGAGGGTAAGCATGATAAGACTAAGAAAGGGGAATACAGTACTGAAAAAAAAATTAAATACTTTCTTTCTCTGCCTGCTTATAATTAAACTATGGAACAGATCGCCACAGGTTGATACTGAAATACTTTATTAAGCCTGAGTGTTTGAATTATATTATGCTAATTACTGTAACTTGCGCTGCATTCTCCTGATATTCTTAAGTCTGCCTCTCAAGAATACCCAGAGTGGTCGTAACGACCATAGTTGAAAACATTGAGGGGTGGGCAGATCTCTCAAGCCTCCTGCTTCAGGGCTTAAACTAGTCTTCAGCTACCAGAGATACATCAGGGACAGAACATGGCTTGGAGGAAAGCTGTGGTGGGGCAAGGTTCAGGCCATGGGCATAGCCAAGGCACAGAACCATTTCACCTTCGTTCTGGTTTAGTACTCTCACTTCTCAGTTCTAGACTTTCCTTCTGGTTTTGCTTTCTTTGTGTGGTATATAGCTGCACAGTGCTTTTGGTTTCAGCAGCATGTTACTGATTTATGCTGTGTTTTGGCTAGACGTAAATGCATCAATATGGTGATTATCCCTGTTGCATCATTGAAACATACATTCCTTTTTTTCTGATATCCTGGGAGTGTTTGCACTTGGGGGATTCTCTTATTTTTTTCCATCTAAACAAAATTAAGAATCTTCCACCTGACAGTCAAGAAAAAGGTTTTTGTTTCTGGTTATGGGCTGTTTTGGGGGTTTTTTTGCAGCTAAGATTGAATAGGCATCCTGTGAGCAACCAGGCAGAGAATTATGATCCTGCTGAGTGAGTCTCACTCTTCAGGTGCTCACTTGCAATTTGAAAGCACTTCTGAATATCTTCTGGTGTGTGAGCTCTCCTTTCTCTGGATGATTTTTTTTTTTTTTTGATTCCTTGTATTATGAAAATATTCTTGCAGGTGGCAAGCATGCTGCAGATAAACCTTTTGATCCTTGGGAATCACCAGCCTCCTGTAATCTTGTTTTCCAGCTTTGTAAATGTTACCCCCACACATACAGTTTCTTGTTACTCTCAGATCCTCACACCGTTAGTTCATTTCAAACAGAATCGTCTTTCCAGTCTCTCAATGTGCTGCATCACGTCTCCGCAAGGAAGAGAGACTTCTCAAAATGATCACTAGATGGCTACACTACCGCACAGGAGTTCACAATTCTGCTTTTCCAGACCTTCAAACCGTTTCTCACGGCCCTGTAGTTTGTATTATCTTTGGTCTGAATTGCATTTCAGCCACAAAATGCAATTTCCATATCTTCAATTTTCCTCTCAGCGTGTTGCAATATAATTCCATGCCATTCAAATTCATTGTACAAAGAAATCACTGGGGCTTAAATGGCATCTAACCTCTGAAGCATCTGGTATTGTCTACTGTTGGAAACAGGATCCTGGACTGCATGCCCCATTGATTTGATCCAATAGAGCAACTCCTGTCTTTCTGGAGTCTCTGCAGAAAACCTATGGAGTCAATTGGGTATGACCTGGTGCGTCTATTGACCCAGGTCTGTCTGAGCTGCTCTGAAAGCCCTGAGACTGGGGACAGGTGTTGGTCCATGATTCAGACCTTCACCAGTCACCACTGCTGTTTTACAGTGTTTGAAGAGGTTTCTGAAGGAGGGGAAAAAAATCTGCATATTTGTCTGTTGTAAATTAGAGCAGATGTCAGGAACAAGAGGTAGCAAATGCCAGAGAAGCGTTTGCCTCTCACTACTTTGTTTCTGTGTCTCATTCAAATCACAGACTAACGTAAACGTTAAACTTTCCAACAGAAATAATTCCTTGCAGCAGTCAGCAGGAGGGACCTAAAAAAGGCATGCCAGGACTAATTTTTGCCATATTTGTTGTGTTCAGATACCCACAGAATAGAAAAGCATTCCTCCTCCGCCAAAACTCTCTGTATGTGCCCCTACACAAAACCTCCCACTTTCTCATGAGTAGTTACAATAATGACATTTATGTACTATTACTAGGTGTTTGTAGCTACGTAGCCTGAATGTGAATCTGGATATAAATAATATGATCATCGTCTCCTACAAGCCAGAGAAATGTTATCTATGTTTTACAGATGAGGGAATTGAGGTAAATGGAGGGAAATGAAGTGAATAACTGCTCTCACCTGCAATTCGTGGCACCCTGCTATACGCAGGGGCAGTGCAGGATGCAGTCTGCCACTCAGACCTGGGATGCCAGATTCCAGGCAGAGGGCAAGTGCCCTGATGGTGCCAGCATAGGGTCAGGAAAACTAAATGAGGAGCATTTCACTGAGTGGGGTAGTCCAGTGAAGAGACTTGCTTTGAGTGACAGAAAGCATCTGACTGAGAAGTAAGATATGTGGTGTGCAGCACCACCAGCCCGAGGAGAAGTTGTCATACAACTAACCTTCAAGTTAGCTGTATGCAGCCGGTTCTGGAAACGCAGTATGAAAAACAGGGTCATAGATAAGTATATCTTCAAATATTTTCAATGAGTGTCCATAAAGGAGGAAAAGCATCCAAAAAAGAGAACTAGCAGAGCCTAGGGTGGGTCTCTGCTGCAGGGCCATTTGGAGTTCTGTGTGCTCCCTCCAAGGCTATCTGGGCTAAGTACCACAGCAGGGATGGCTGTTCATGAGTGGCCATGGGGTACCTAGTCACTTACAAGGAGCAAAGTAAACTTGGATGGTTTACCTGTGAATTCCTGATGGGAAAAAAAGCTCTTCACTTGTCAAACATTTCACCTGTTCTAGAAGGGAAATGGAAAAACTAAATCCCTCCATAACTGCAGATGAGTTTTGAACTGTGGATTCATAAAAAAAGCACAGAATC
>WAAB01017425.1:0-12566 GCA_013389865.1 Piaya cayana | reverse complement strand
CCTCCTCCTCTTGGACCATGGGAGCCTCATATTGCTCCTCTAGTTCCAGGGTTTGTACACAGAGGGAACAGCTTTCTTTGCGATTAAAGACTGAGGCAAAGAAGGCATTTAGTACCTCAACCTTCTCCTCATCCCCTGTTACTGTTGTTCCCTCTGTGTCCAAAAGGAACTGTTAATAACTATTAATAAACTATTAATAAACTATTAATTAACTGTTAATAACTATTAATAAATAGACTCACATTCTCACTAAGGTCTTGGACAAAATTGAAACATTTTAATACTCTATCTCAGATGTTGTGGGGAAAGGAAGACAACAAGCACTGGACAAGTTTGGGCACATTTCTGATTTACTGCTTAACCTACAGGAAGCAATGGATCTTAACCTCTCTTTGATCAAAGAATATTTTGTAACTTTATTTTTAAGTTTAACATACTTATGCAAAATGAACTATTAAAAAGCAGTCATGGTCTTGAGATGGTATGAACTCCTTATGTGTAGAGGCCAAGGGTATCTCTTAAGACTGCAAGATTTGATCATAGAAGATTATAGACTAGAAAGGACTTCTGGACTAGTGTTATTCAAAGCAGGACTAACTTCAGTCTTAGACTGGTAACCTGAGGGATATTCTGGTCAAGAGACTCAAAAAAATTTCCAAGACAGCATGAACATTCCCTGTGTTATTGTACTTCTACAATGACTTCCACCTCTTTCAATCCCTTACACCTTCCAACCAAAGCTGACATAAGAGGGCGAAACTCATGAGTCTTCAGCAATACCTACTACTGAGATAACAGCTGTTTTTCTGATCAACTAGATTATTGTTTGTTTGAGTGATGGTAAATCTGTGCCAATACTTTTAAACTCCATGTAATTATGATCACCAAAGGCAGAGCACAATTTCAGATTTCTTTTTAATACATTGCTAGAAACATTCAATAACTTAACCTATAGATAAATTAATTTTTAATATGTTACATTAAATCTAATTTTCATAAAGTGCCTTACTTCTCTGCGTAGGAATGGGTCCTAGATTAATTTAGGTCCTTTGAATGGAAAAAAAAAAATGACTTTGTTTTCATGTGTGCCATGTTTCAGTCGAAGGACAACTGCAGAGTAGAGACTAGTAAATAATCCCAGACACTTATCAGATTGATGTATGGCTCATTTGGCTCTAAAAAATTCTTATAATGTGATACGAGAAGCAATACAATCTATTTTACTCATAACCTAAGCCAAAGAGTTTAACTAACAACCAAGATGCTGAACTCAGAGGAAATGCAAAACATTTAAACAACTGCATAGACTTTGGATTGCATTACATATTTAAACCATAAAGAGGCTGAGCATCCATTCTTTTTTTATTTTGAAAATTGATTTATTTTCTGCATTGACTTCACTGGGTTTTGTATTGTGTTTACTTGTGCATATCTGAAGATAAAAATGCATATGCAAGATCTGCAATGAGCTAGATGATAAAAGTTTACCCTGCTGGTTGTTCCCCTCTTCTCACAACTTCTGTAGTCCTGACAATGAATTCAGCTCTCGAACTTTTGTGCTGAATCAGAACATAAATCTGAATGTTTTCCCTCTTCTTTTATGAGTTTTTATGGCCAGGAATGATATGGTGAAGAATTTATGAACATGAAATCTTCACTAACTGCAGGGTTATTGCCTCTCCTAGAGGAATAAATCCAAGCTACCTTAAGGTATAGTTATAAAGTTCTCCTAGCTGTAGGATTCAGCACTGACAGGCAGTGTCACAAGGTCTTTATAACTGTTGGATGTTTTCAGGGTTGTAAAAGGTGTAAGTGGAGCCAGGCTAAAGATTTACACACCACCTTAAGCAGTCAGAACATCTACATGAGAAGAAGCAGACTTGCAAGCAATCCTTTTCTTAAAGCAATATAAGGCAAAGGTACATTACAGTATTAATCTTTTTATCTTGAATTTCTTACTAGTTTTGCCAATAAATCAGGTTCCAAATATATATGATATTATCAATATAGTATATAAGAAAAATACATTGTGAATTTGCAAAATAATATATTTTTTTTTTTGCTTTTGAGCAAGTACTGAATAACAATAATGAAAAAACTAAGGACATATCTCATAAAACTGTAGGGGAATTACATCTGTTGAGTATGTCTCTAAATTATTTTGATGTGTGCATTAATGATACTAGAAACTGAATTAAGTACATTCATCTGCTTCTGAAAGCTGCTCTGTCTAATCCGTTAAAGAATACACATTTTCACTGCAGTAATCAGAGTTTTAAATGGGCTTAATGAAGTTAGAAAAACCCTTAGAGGTACATATTATCTATTATGAAAATTGATATGCTTTGTAGATTAGAATACATTGTTTCAGATTCAGTGTAGGATTATAGAAATACAGTTCTGACTTTACTCAGACATGGGTACAAGGCTCTTGTTGAATATTATAGGATACAAATGCACTGGACACTTACATGTACAAAAGTCACACTGACTTTAGAGTATCAATACTGTAAAGCTTGGCATGAAAGATGACTCACAACAGCAATAACACTTTAGTTTTGAAAATGTGACTGAATGTCCTTCTCCAATTTACAATGCTAATATTGGTAGTAAGATATTTAAACTTATATTTTCACCGTAAAATCAGTACAAGTCTGTTTGTACTCCTCTGTATGAACCTGATCTCCTTCTCCTTCTGAACCAGAAAATATCTTCACGTAAGCTATAATTAAGGAAGCCTACATTCCTGACTTGCATGCATATCTGCTGTTGTATGCATGTAAATGTGCATACAATCTCGTATTCAGTCTGTGTAAATCCTTCAGAACTGAGGCTTTCATTTGATATAGAAGAAATCTCAGTGAAGAAAGTGGAATGTTTCTGGTTTCTCATTGCATTCAGTATACCTGTTTCTAATGGCATTATCTATTTAACACTTCAATATTGATAATTAATTTCATTTAGGCTAATATAATGTTAGTACCAATATTGTTTGATATTCACCCTGGGAGTAACCTTATTGGCCTCTGGATCGCCACACAGACAAACGGATCTACCTTTAATTTGTCCCTTTGTCTGGGTTGAGACTGTTGTCTTTTGCAATACGATCCTCATCTCATCTTTTTGTATTCCCACTTTGAACTTGTCGTGGGTTTTGGTTCAGACCCTCCTTGGTAACCAGGTTGTAACTGAGGAAATAGTCATCCTCCCAGTATTCCGTGCAATTTTCTACGTAAACCAGTGTATAAATAAGAAGGAGGAGACGCCTCTTGCTCTCTTTTCCCTTTCCGGTGGACCTTGGAGCAGGTTCTCTGCTATTGGCTCTGCTCACGTAGAGGAGTGAGGCCCAGTGAGGCCTTGTGGACCCTGAGAAGCAGAGTGCCGGCGGTTGCTTGGTGGAGTTCTGCTATCTCGAGGAGAGTAGTAAGATTTTCTCTTGTTAGTTTTTTATTGGTTAGTCGTGGGTTTCTATTGTGTATATCTGGTTTGGATTTTTATTTTCTCTCCCTTTTCCCTTGGGGGCAGGGGGAGGTGTTTGGGATCCCTTCTCCTGTGTACATAGTATTCTAACTGTATATAAGTGTAAATATATGTGTATATAATTGTACAGCTTTGGTCTGCTCATTTCAGCATTTCAGTCCCTTTTTTCCTTCTCCCTTTCCCTTGTGTTTGTGGAGGGGGTGGGGAGAGGAAGAGCTGCAGGCTGTAAGGTTTGAGCATTTGGCAGGGGGTTTGGATTCAAACCAGAATTCAACCAGAACTCAATTACAGAACTCAAGTCCAGACACTTTGCTACTTCACATTTCATTTTGGAGATTCAGGGTCATTACTAAAACTGTCCAAACCATGTGATATCTAACCTAAACAACACTACAAAAAAAAAAAAAAGGAAAACAGCAACATATATTCACCATGCATTCAGATTCTGGGATGCTTCTGATGCTTTTGTATGTCTTTATTACCAGAGAGGCTCCCACAATCCACAGTCACATTTTCATTTGAAAGGCAAATCCATACAGATGCTGCTGCTGAATTAAAATCTCTACTTTTTTAAATTAAATTTCTGGGAGCTCATCTTCTTTCAGGGTGAAGAGAGGCATATTATTATAGAACTTAGATGTTCCAGAAACATAACATCAGAATCCAATACAAATTTTTTTAAATGATCCTGTAACTGTATTGAACTGTTTTACATGAGTGCATTTTATTGTCTTCTAGTCATATCTATAAAGTAAGTAATTAGTATGATATATTTTAACTTGGTCACAGAGCAGTGGTAGAATGGAATAGATAATTTCGAAGTGATTTTAACATCACAGCCACCAGATAAAATAATCTCTTTCCCATGCCTCAATTTACCAACCTTCTACCTACCAATTAGAGAGAATATTTTTTCACACTGTTGCAGTGCTGTGTTTCTCTTAGAGAAATAACATGTATCACCAGCAGTTTAAGCTTGAGCCTTACAAGTTCAGATTGTTAGCATTTTAAAAAATACTATTTTTAGATTTATACTATAAATATTTAGTTTAAATTATAATGCTGAAAAGCAAGCACAAGAAGACAATGGAAGAAGCCCTAGTACTTTAATAGATTTGTTAAATCTGTGCTTTTAATGTATAACCTGAGGATAGCCAATAGTTGAAAAGTATCGCTGCATTCCCCAGATTAAATTCACTTTGTGACAGACCTGAGGCAAGTAATATTTAATCATTCTCATTTCAGCCTACGTATCTTGACTTCCTTAAGATGCCATGGAGTACCAGAAAATTGTAGAAGCAGCATCAGTAAACTGTAGATCACATACTGCTACTGTTGATAGAGATATCTTTCCCCCCAATATTTTGTTTAATCAATTTCATTGAATAGTCAGATATTGAAACAGAGTATGTTCTATGGCTTGCAACAGAGGTTTTAGGATAGGCTGCAGCATTTACCACTCCATCAGAATGTACATGACGTCTATAAGGTGAAATGAGTTGCTTGGAGGCAATCCATATACTTTCATGTATCTTTCTGGTGACAGCTGAGCTAAATATGAAGTTTTGGGTCAAGTAATATGTACAGGGAATTTTCTATTTATGTTGGCAGTAACTTCCATTTTTTAATCAGTGCCAAATACAGATATAAATATACCACATAGACACATCACTGCCAGTGGTTTTAAAAAGAAGTTCAACTGATTTCTTTTAACTGATACTTGAGTTGAGCTAGGAAATGCTGTCTGTTATTACACATGTTCTTTAGCAGCAGTTTCAAGTGATCAAAAAACCCCACATGGCATAGCTGAAGAAATCCCAACAGACTATGGAAAGAATAACACCATCTGCTACACCATGGTCTGTAATGCTTCTTGAAGTGTGGAATTTCAACATGTGAAAACATCCTAGATAGGTTGATATAGAGGTGATCATACAATGATGTTATGAAGTAAGAAGACTTACCATTTTTAAATATTTTTATTTTGTGGGTTTGTTCACAACCCTTACTACATTGATTCAGATTGCTCAAAATATTTTTATTATGTTGACCTAAGTGAGTTTTTTGGAGTGTTCAATAAACTAACCAGACTTCTCTTTTTCAATTCAAATTTTTTGTAACCTTCTCAAGTTTTTCAGCTTGTCAGTCAGTTCTATAATGCAGACAACTTTTGAAGTTGATCTTTTAAACTGACAAATATACACATCTCAAAAAATTTAAAGTACTTTGAGTTTTACAGAAGCAAAGGAATATAAATTTATTTCTAATACAGGTTCAACTACAAACTCATTTCTTCCAGGTAATAACTACACATCTCTGAGCTGACATTGAATAACTCTTCTTTGTTTAGAAATTCTGTAAGTAGTGGGGTTTTTTTCTTAATTTCTCACATTAATTGTTTTTCTTTGGGAAGTGTTGCATTTAATCTATATTGCACTGTAAAATTATATAGTAAAATAAAACACAGAAGATTTATCATCTTCAGAAGGTCATATTAAGGTAAGTAATGCATTCCAAAAAAGACCCAACAAACAGCACCATGACTACACTTATAAGAGAAGCATTTTCTAATTCCTCAAGTTTGTCAGGTTGTAAAACTAGAGAAAGTATAATGAATCATTATGTATACTCAACACTGTTTCTGAAACATTTTGAAGACTTTGGAGTGCTTTTAAGATATATGGGAAGAGTAGAGAATACTGCTCTTGGACAAAAGGATTTTTGGAATCCATTCCTTTTCCAAAAAAATTTGTAGGATGAGACCCTGACAATGTTGTAGTTTTACAAATTATGTTTGACAGAAAAAACCCCAAACCTATATTCTTGATCCACAATGATCTGTGGGCTCCACTCTGGACTACACGATCAAGCACTACAATAACTTTTGATTGTGGGAAAAGAATTCAGTGATACCAATACCACTTCTGGCTACATCTCAGATTGGTTTAGCACTGTTTTAATAAAGTGAATACAAGTCAACTACCATGTGGAGAGTTCTTCTTTGGTATTTAATGTGAAGATGAGGGTGAATAGGAAAGAGACAAAGCAAAGCTTCATCCAGCTTTCATGGAAATTAATTCATTAAGAATCAGTTCACAGTGGAAGGATTATGAAAAAGCTACACAAGATATACAAAAATAATCTGACATAGTACTAGAATATAGAAAGATTTCAGTTTCATTTAATGCCTTTGTACACTGTTTTACTACTATGCTTTTCACATATGACAAGCATAATGAGATAACTGTAAACAATTGTCTTCTAATGACTTCTAGACTGGAAGTGTTAAACAACAACTTTGAGAACTACTTTCTTCTAGTACTCTAAAATGGGAGGATGGTAAGGTCATATGAGGAAAAGAGAGTTCAACTTAACCAATTTCAAACAAAAAACTGTATTTCAAAATATTCTAAACTGTGCAATATCCAGAAGTGTTCTGGTCAGTAGGTTTGAGTACACTAATATCTGAGTATACTCAGAACAAATGTGGTTGGAAAACTGATTGGATAGCCAGGCTAGAGAGTTGCGGCAAATGGAATTAACTCAAGCTGGAGGCCAGTTACAAGTGGGATTCCCCAGGGCTCAGTACTGTGTCCAGCCCTGTTCAATGCCTTTGTTGATGTCTTCATCAATGTCCTAATCAAGGCATTGAGTGCACCCTTAGCAAGTTTGCAGATGACACTAAGTTGGGTGGAAATGTCAGTCTGCTGGAAGGTATGGACATTCTGCAAAGGGATCTGAACAGGCTGGATCACTGGGCAGAGTCCAATGGGATGAGGTTTAACAAGACCAAATGCCAAGCCCTGGACTTGGGGCACAACAGCCCTGTGCAGTGCTACAGAGTGGGAGAAGTCTGTCTAGAAAGCTGGCTGGAGGAGAAGGACCTGGGGGTGTTGGTTAACAATGACAGCATATGAGCCAACAGTGTGCCCAGGTGGTCAAGAAGGCCAATGGCATCCTGGCTTGTATCAGAAACGGTGTGACCAGCAGGTCCAGGGAGGTTATTCTCCCTCTGTACTCAGCACTGGTGAGACTGCACCTCAAATACTGTGTTCAGTTCTGGGCCCCTCATTACAAGAAGGATGTTGAGGCTCTGGAGTGAGTCCAGAGAAGAGCAGGAAAGTTGGTGAAAGAGCTGGAGAACAAGTCTTAGGACGATCGTCTGAGAGAGCTGGGGTTGTTTAGCCTGGAGAAGGGAAGGCTTGGAGGAGACCTCATTGCTCTCTATAACTACCTGAAAGGAGGTCGTAGAGAGGAGGGAGCTTGCCTCTTCTCCCAAGTGACAGAAGAAGGGTTAATGGCCTCAAGCTCCACCAGGGGAGGTTTAGGCTGGATATAAGGAAAAAAAAATCACAGAAAGAGTTGCCAGACTCTGGCAGAGGCTGCCCAGGAAGGTGGTTGAGTGTCCATCCCTGAAGGTATTTAAAAGCAGGGTAGACAAGGTGCTCAGAGACATGGTGTAGTGGCACATAGGAATGTTTGGACCTGACAATCAAAGAGGTCTTTTCCAACCTGGTGATTCTGTCAGTTTACCTGTAGATTGCAGTACTTTGGAGTAGTATTACCTGTAGATGTAGTACTTTGGAGGTGAAAGGTGAGATCCTTCTAGTATGTCTGCTGTACCATAGTCTTTGTTTTGTATGGATGCAGATCTGGGATTATTCTGAAATTATGAATTAGTACTTTTAGAAGTCTCATCTTTGAAATGGTAAGAGTGGGCAAGTTGCTCAGCCAATGCAGACTCTTAGCTATTATTTACAATTTTTAATATATTAATTAAATTCCATTAATGACATCCTATGAACTATTAAACTACTGACTATTTCCCATGACCCAAAATTGTCCTGTTTTAAATCCATGTAATAAAAAGGTTATTTGATCATGCATACCCAACAGCAGAAAATCGGACATCTAAACAAATTATTGATCTTTTAGGAGTCCTCAACTACTTGAAACCATATTAGAACTACTCACAGGTATTTTTCATGAACAGCAGTGATATAATTACAGTGATAAACTCTGGCCTTAGTAGTTAATTAGATCATTTAAGTTAACACACTAGAATAGTTCTGTATTAGCAGACTAGCAATATTTTACATTGTCTTTTCAAAATGCAGTGGTACTACTCTGTCTTTGCTGCAGCATCTTTGCTGCCATAAAGCTCTTCAGTTACAACTCCCTAACTTATCTGATCAAAGTTCTCAAAATCCTTTCTGTAAGCTACATGGTGAGTTGCAATGAAATCTGCAGCTTTCTTTCCTTAGAAACCAGAAATGTGACTGTCCCTATTAAATAATCGAAAACATTAGCTTATATAATTATTTTACATACTTAAAATAATACATGTAGGTTATATAGCTAACATAAGTAAAGCATGTAATTTGAACTTACATTTTTATACATGTATATACATACATATAAGTTATATTATTTAAGACTACAGATGTTTGGGCTTATTAAAATACTTGTCTCATGCTCTGAATTCCTTTCCTCTTTATAGGCTGCATTAGGCAATTGGAAAAACAGTGCTGCTATAGAAGCCAATATGTTCTGTAATAGTACTCTTAAAACTACAGTAAAGTAAAATATGCATTTGCAAATATCTTTAAAGCCAACATCACTATAAGAATA
Source organism: Piaya cayana (assembly GCA_013389865.1). Classification (NCBI taxonomy): domain Eukaryota; kingdom Metazoa; phylum Chordata; class Aves; order Cuculiformes; family Coccyzidae; genus Piaya; species Piaya cayana. The sequence goes on along the minus strand of WAAB01017425.1, from coordinate 3,455 downwards.
ACTCAGATGTACTTTAAAACCTCAAGTCAGTGCTCTGTCAAAGCAAATATGAAGATTCAGATAGAACTGCTCTCCATTTTTAACTTTCCAGGTTTTACTTAATTCTTGGATTCTTTTACTACAGACCTCTATTTTTAATGCTTTACTCTTATGTGAGCTGAATTTTTATTTCCATTTGTTACAAGGAGTTTTATCACTAAGGAAATCTTAATCACAACAGTTTTGTCAGTCTACCTAGATATAATAAAATTTTTAATGATTTGGCATTTCTGGAATTGGTTGTGCCAGTACAGAACTATCTCATGGAATTTAGTGGAGTTTCAGAATAAGATTAATGATGTGAGATGTATCATCTATACAGATAGTAACAGGTATCTATAGGAATATTAAAACAGGATCATGAGTGCTACACTATGCCTAACATAGTCTGGTTCTACAGAGAATTTTAAAACTTATTTTTAATGCTTCAGCTGTCTCTTCTGCAGTCAGATTCACCAACTACCAAAAAAGTCTAAGCATCTCAGGAACCAGCCGTTCAACACACAGATGGAGAAAATGTTCAGATAGCTGAAATTTTAATATCATAGAATCATAGAGTCATAGGATGTTTTGTGTTGAGGGCCCTTAAAGATCCTTAATATGTGGAGGAGTGTGACATCTGAAGTCCAAATTAGTTCTGTAAGGCTTCCATAGGAACAATAAACTTTCTGGAAAAAGGTGTTTAATTGGGAAAAACTGAATATGTTTAGAATATAAGCCTAGGAAGCCCGATGTTTGAATGACTTTAACTAATCTGAAGAGGAAGGAAAACTAAGTTTATTCTATTATCTGTAACAGACGTAATAACACCAAAATCATAAAAAGCAAGCAAATGAACCAATGCATACAAACAAATCCAGGCTGCATAGAGACAAAACAACTGAAGCAGTATTCTACAACATTATGTAAGGAGAAGGTGAACCCCTCCATAACTCTTGCTTAGCTAGCTCTAGACTAAGAGGATGGATGCTTGGAATCTTGTGTTGCAGTCTGAAGAATAAAACACGCAGGTGTCCTTAAGCTTCAGTTCTACCAATCTAGAAGCAAGCAGCATTCCCAAAGGAATTACTGAGCTGCTTGGTCTTGCACAACAGCATTCATTAATAAGGAAAAACTAGTTTTATTTTGGTACTTTTGCTAAAGTCTTTTGTCAGAGTTATCTCTGAGGGAGTCAGAGACACAGCAGAGAGCTTCTGTTAATCTGTGGGTATTCAAAGCTAACTACTGCATTTTAGGATGTGTTCTCGCTGAACTGTAGTCAGTAAGTTTCTCATAGACTCGGACTACTATGCAGCCCAGAGGAAAAATAATAAACTGTTTAAAAATACTTAAGTCAGAAGATGTAGGCATGGGTCAGGCTCCCTGTTCTCCATATTATCAGCTTTCTTTCTTATTCACAAACTGCTAGAGAAAGCACGAATAGTCACAGGAATAAAAGACTCTTCTGAATCTATTTTTACTTGTCAGGCCTTAAATACTTGGCTGGAGTCACATAAAATGTTCATAGCACATCAAACAAAAGAATTGTCATATCTTTATATACAGTGGTCCAGTTTTGTCAGTGGAAAGAAAAATTATTTCATCAGCACAGTTTTTGTCTATGGGTAGAAGAAACAGGTTTAAAAACTCCTTTTTTCTGCCCTACCTTGTACTCTAAAGGCTGAGGAGCCAGGACAAGGTTTGCAGACCAAGAAAACACAAAGTGGTCATGAACTGATTAGAAGACTTCCACAAGAGTATGTAGATGAATAATTTTTTTTTGTAATTGTGATTTTCCATTACAGTATTGGAAATCTCCCTATATCCTTCACTATAAACTTAAGAACTCTGTTGTTTTTAACAATAAACCCCCTTTTTCTATATTTCCCTAATCATTTAAAGATAGTAACTTTTGAAAAAGGTCTATGAAATGAAAAAAAAACCAAACATGAAAGCTAGAAAAAGAGAGGAATTCTTATTCTAGGTTCCATGAAAGACTTACTAGTCACCAAAACTGAGGGGCAGAGTTGACATGAACAGAAAATATGAGATAAATGGGAAAATACTTGGTTGCATATAGAAGCCAAAGACACAGGGAAAGAGAACATGCACATAATTCACAGCTTTCATACCTAGAATAATAGAAAAGCCTATAGCTGCCTTCTGGGATAAAATGAAACAGAATCCTTCCTGACAGCAACTCAGGTTGATTCTGAGACAAATATCTAGGTAGTATTATCCTTTGTGAAAAAGCAGACTTTTGCCTAAACTAATGTTCAAAATTTAGTCTCTATACAGTCAATGACATTTCATCAGTGAATTACAAGTTATAACTAGTATATACCTCTGCAGCAGGTGTGTGCTGCTGTGAGTTCAACTCTCTCCTTGAACCACTCTGAATTGAGGAAAATAGATTCAGCCTTCATAATTCATGAATTCATGCATGGAAAATCAGTTACATGTGCAGTTGCTACATATTCCTCAAGAAGTTACTGTGTTTGCGCGAGTAATGTGAAACATTACAGCTTGATGCTTTGTATTTCACTAGAAAAACACCTTGCTCTTGTTTAGCACTTCTTACCAAGCAGGTTACAGAAGGTTACTAACAGAAAATTACATAATAATTTAAAAGCATTTTATAATTATCAAGAATTAGGCAAAGAAACAGAATCTCATGTTTAGTTTTTAAATGAATGCAAAGGTCAGAAGTGCAGTCTTGCCCAAAAAGAAGAAAGTTAGAAAAATGCTGATTTTAAAAGTTAGCAGTCTCATAGATATCATTGAAGATGATTATCAAAAGTTTCTACTCTGCTGTAAAACTGGGTTTCATGGGTAATAATTACAGAAAAATCTGAAAATATTGACCTCTCAACAGTTAAAGATAATTCAATTCTCATAACACTATATCCAGCCACATTTGTCACATTAAAAAAATAATTTTGTCTATTTTTCAGGAAAAAAAATGCTGTTACCTAACTAAAGTAAACCTAAAACAAACAGGATAACTACAAAAATGACCTAAAAATGATGAACTGCAGCTTTCATAGTATATTACAGTCAATTTGCTAATGTTTCTCAAACTCATATTTAGCCATTGAGATTAGGCTTTTCTTTGTGTACTCATTTTCAGAAAAAATAATTAACAATTTTGCTAGCAGTAGAAGCCAGTTTCCTAAAATGCCATAGAATTCTTTTGAAAGCTGTACTTCACAAAATGTACACTTAAATGAAATAGGAACAAACCAACTTTATCTTACAGATCTGTAAATCAGAACATCTTTAACCAGAAAACTTCCAGGAGAAGTTGGCTTCTGACAGCTGTACAAGGCTGTTAAAGCTGGAAGTAGAGGAGAAGCTGTTTGGACAATAAAGCCAGATAACTTTGAACTCTGCGGGAGAGTTTGAAAACTCCTTCAACAGCTGAGATCATTTACCTA
>WAAB01017424.1:1387-15885 GCA_013389865.1 Piaya cayana | reverse complement strand
AGAGGGAATGGCCTCAAGCTCTGCCAGGGGAGATTTAGGCTGGACATTAGGAAAAGGTTTTTCACAGAAAGGGTCATTGGGCACTGGCAGAGGCTGCCCAGGGAGGGGGCTGAGTCACCTTTCCTGGAGGGGTTTAAGGGACGGGTGGACGAGGTGCTGAGGGACATGGTTTAATGTTTGATGGGAATGGTTGGACTCGATGATCCGGTGGGTCTCTTCCAACCTGGTGATTTTATGATTCTATGATTCTCTGATTCTATGTGCTTGTGCTAGTGGGAGTCATTCTGCATTATGGCCTTACAGGCACTGCATCACCATGATTTCTTACAACACCTCTTGCATTTCCTATTATGCATTAGATTTTCTTGCTCCTCTATTTTCTCTCAGTTCTTACGTATTTTTTCACTGGGTTTACTGCTGCACTATTCACTCCCTACTCACAGTTTTATCTTTTTACGAAAAGGAAATGGAAATGAAATGAGCAAGTTGAGAGCCTGCTGTCCTGCAGAGCTTTGCTTCCTGCTGCTCCAGTACGCTCAATCTGACACCTCACGGTCACCAAGAAGACAGACTGAACCCCAGGACAAAAAAAAGGAGGCTGAGGCCAACCCAGAGCCTCCCATCCTGCATCTCCCTCCACTTCAAGGGCAGCAGGCAGGCAATCGGTAACACAGCAACTCTCACTTTGCCTCTTCAGGCACCAGTTCTTGAAGGCATCTCCCAAATTATCTGCAGGAGAGTTCATCTCCAGCAGTAGCCTAGTTCAGTTATTCCTGGCAGTTGTATCTCGTAGCTGATTTATCCTCCGAATCAGTTACTGCCTACACCTAATTTCACAGGTGCATTTTATCCTTCACGGGAAACGCAGGGGCTAAGATGATGGATGAGAAACACTGATTCAAGATCACGGTGCTTTTCTTCACAGCAAGATTTGCACAGCTACAGCCCATCTACAATTACCAATACCCCGAGCTGGCTGGCAGAGGACTTCATACAACAAAACCTCAAGCTCTGCCAGGGGAGACTTAGGCTGGACATTAGGAAAAAGTTTTTCACTGAAAGGGTCATTGGGCACTGGCAGAGGCTGCCCAGGGAGGGGGTTGAGTCGCCTTCCCTGGAGGTGTTTAAGGCACGGGTGGAAAAGGTGCTGAGGGACATGGTTTAGTGTTTGATAGGAATGGTTGGACTCGATGATCCAGTGGGTCTCTTCCAACCTGGTTGTTCTATGATTCTATGAAAACCAAAAAATTCATCTGTTTACCTTGCAATCTTCTACTGTATATTTCCACGATCCTAAAAGAGAAAGGAAAAAGACATTGTTATTCCTACCTAACCACTGTCCAATTAACTCGCGGCTACCAAACAAGATCACTGCATGGATCCGTGTTGTTCCTCGAAACCAACACGCTATTGCCCCGCTGCTCGATTCCAGCTGGCGTTGTGCAAGGAATCCCCTCAGCAAATTACCATGTTCAGTCTCTGCCACCCCAGACACTATTCCAGGGGCAAACCTGTCACCTAACGGTTGGACTTGATGATCTTGCTGAATGACGAGAAGCTCGACATGAGCCAGAAACGTGTGTTCGCAGCCCGGAAGGCCTGGGCTGCATCAAAAACAGCGAGACCAGCAGGGCGAGGGAGGGGATTGTGCCCCTCTATTCTTCTCGTGTGAGAGCTCATCTGGAGTATTGTGTCCAGTTCTGGAATCTTCAGTATAAGTAGGAGATGGAGCTGTTGGAGCGGGTCCAGAGGAGGCTACGAGGGTGTTCCAAGGGCTGGAGGACCTCCCATCCAAGGGCAGGCTGAGAGAGTTGGGGTTGTTCAGCCTGGAGAAGAGAAGGCTCCAAGGAGACCTTAGAGCATCTTCCAGCACTGAAAGGGGCTCCAGGAAAGCTGGGAAGGGGCTCTTCACAAAGGCTTGTAGTGATAGAACGAGGGGCAATGGGTATAAACTGGAGAGGGGCAGATTTAGACTGGACATAAAGGAGAATTTCTTCACTATGTGAGTGGTGAGACAGTGGTCCAGGTTGCCCAGGGAATTGGTGGCTGCCCCGTCCCTGGAGGGGTTCAAGGGCAGGTTGGATGGGGCTTGGAGCCCCTGATCCAGTGGGAGGTGTCCCTGCCCATGGCAGGGGTGGAACGGGATGAGCTTTAAGGTCCCTCCCAACCCAAACTATTCTATGATTCTATGATCTTGGAGATCTTTTCCAGCCTTCTGTGATGCTACGATTCTCCGTACAGCTTCTTCCCTTGACTGCCTCTTTTGAATTACTTTTACCACCACACACCTGCATCACGCAGCTCTAAGGGAATCCTTGCTCAAAGACTCCCTGAAAGCCAATCCTTGAACTGAGCTCAGACCACCCCCTTTGGCTTCAATCTAAACCAAATGCTGCTTTAAGGACAATTCAGATATTGGGTTTCCCCAGAAGGCTTCTGAAATCAAGCAAGAGATGTTTCAGATTCTTGGTTTTAACCGCAAATTTAACTAAGAACAATGAGACAGAATTGGTTTTACTCAAAACAGACCCTCTCCACCCATATATCACATCACCCTCCACATTTCAATGCGGGGATCACCCTCGCGCTCCTCTCGAACACAAGTTGAAATTTAAGACGTTTGTGGGGCGATGCAAGTCTTACAACAATAATTTATCGCCGCAGAACCATAACCCGCACATTTAAGAAAGGTCTAATAACTCTGTGAATCAAGGGGTTATTCACGCCTACCTCAAATGCTTAATTACACATCAAGTGGCCACGTAAAGAAGTTGCTATAGAAAACGTCAGTACTTCCCTGGTCAGAGCAGACAAAAGCCAGACACTGGTTGGCAGCCTGAGGCACGAGTTACAAGAAACATTTCTGACAACGCGACCTGCCTGCTGTTTTGGAGAGAATTATATGCAGAAACTCCCCTCCAGAAACTAAATGCTTGTGTGACAGCTATTCTAAACAAAGCAACGTAATATTTCGATTAAATATATGGGTAGGAGACAAGCTGATGCTCATATATTTTTGCATATAAGAACTCCTGCTTGTGTGGAAACCTATTTGCATTAACGTTTGCAAGCCTGAGCTTAAAATCCGAAGAAAGATGTTTGTTTACCGAATGCAGGTCATCCACAACTCCAGAAACTCATCACATGAGACTAATCCTATTACGAAAGATTAGACCTACAATACCAGCAGCCTCACAAATCTGTGTTTGAACACCAGTTACCTTATAAAGGGCGCAGAAGGGATGCAGGGTTGGCCCTCCCAATCTCTTCATGGCAAGCACTCACGGAGTGAGGACCAAGAATGTTTTGTTACACAAGAATGTGATCTTTTCACTGTTGGAGTTGATGGGAGTTTTACCCTAACTTGAAAAAGAGGCGAGACTTAACCCTTCAAGCACAGCACAGAACACCTTGTACATGTTCAAGCACGTTTCCGTACTGAGAGTAAACAGGAGGGACGTTGAATACTTGTAGCATCGTGCTGCCATTTAAAATCACCAAAGACGGTTTTGAGCTCCTTTTTACATCTGCAATTCAGAAGGAACCAGAGCAAGCACAAATCAACTTGACTCATCTTTCAAATGTGAGCCTGAACCCTGCATTCGAGCCCTGCAGAAATGAAACCAAGTACTAAAGTCGGTCTCTTCAAGGAGGGATGTTTGCCTTCAGAAGTCCAATTCAAAAAAAAAAAACCCAAAACCAAGCCCACACTACTTAAGAAGATCCGTCCACGTGAGCGGCAGCCAACACAACGCCAGCCGGGAGCTGCCAAGGCAGAGAAGCGACCTTCAAAGGGCCCTTCCACTTCCAAACTCAAACTCGCAGTTTTGCAAGCAGAGCACAGAGCAGAGCCCATCGACTATAAAGTGACTGAGTGTCGTATCCTACACATTTCTTACCCGCTAAGAAAACCCAGCGGGCACGCAGATTTACAAGGCTAATTCTCATTAGCATTACTGGAACTACAGCAAGATTAACAGACGATATCAGGGAAAGTATAAGCAAAACCTTTGTGGGCTGCCTGAACCACAGCCAAGTTTTCCCGATTCCCTTCTCAATAAAGGTTTGTTTTCCTTTCCACTCTGGCCCCCAGTCCTCTACCTGTCAAAGGGATCTACCATCCTCTTCCTCACTAGAACTAGAAAGCATTGCTTGATAACAAGACTCTGATTCAAAGACACTTGCTGAGGGGGGGAAAAAAGCTATTTTACATAACAAATGGACTTCTCAAGTGTATCATAATTGTTTTGTTTCATAGGCAGAACCTTGTCTATAAAATCCTCCCCACAGTGTTCAACGCAGGTGTCAGTGAAAGAAAGAAACATCAAATTGATCTGAAGAATCAGCTAACAGATGAAAACCTTAGATTAAATTTCTATCCAAAGAATGTCACCATTTACACCTTGTGAGTTTCTGTTCTTATCAGTCAATAGACACAGAAGTAGTAAAATATGCTGAGAGGAGACTCACTGCTCTCTCCAACTACCTGAAAGGAGGTTGTAGAGAGGAGGGAGCTGGGCTCTTCTCCCGAGGGACAGGGGACAGGACGAGAGGGAATGGCCTCAAGCTCCACCAGGGGAAGTTCAGGCTTCACATTAGAAAAAAAATTTTCCCAGAAGAGGTGATTGGGCACTGGAACGGGCTGCCTAGGGAGGGGGTTGATTCACCTTCCCTGGAGGGGTTTAAGGGACGGGTGGACAAGGTGCTGAGGGACATGGTTTAGTGTTTGATAGGAACGGTTGGACTCAACGATCCGGTGGGTCTCTTCCAACCTGGTTGTTCCATGATTCTATAGCTAGAAAATCCCACCAGTTTTGGCGACCAAATTCTCCATCGTTCTTGCTTCTGCAGCCACCAACGCCTTGGAGTTCAAAACCCCACAGCTCTACCCTTCCAAAACCCTACAGCTCTCCTGCAGCCAACCGATGGGAATTACCAGCGAGCTTTACGACCCGGCTGTCCTCTCCCCAACAAACATAATGCTGAGGATTGGCCTAAATCCAAATCCAGGACACCAAGCGGGCTGAGCTTTAGAGGGAGACCAGATTAGAGAGATTGGCACAGTTAGCACGCAGCTTGGAATCCTTTTTACAAATTAGCATCGTTTTCATTGCATTAACACTTACCTAGCAAGCTTGCTGAGGCCAAGTACTTGTTTGTTAGGAAGGTAGCCAATATGTACCTAGACAGAGGAGAACAAGCCATTAACAGAATCCAAACCACGCTTCCAAAAGCTCATCTGATTCATGCATAAAAGAATGAGATGTGTATTTGCCCCAGAACTAACTCTGGAACAGTCCAGAAGTCTTAGAATGTGGGAGGAACATGCCACCATGCAAGCCTGAAGAACTATGGACCTAACGGAGACTCTAAATGCCTGGTGAGGTCAGTGTCCTGGGGAAGAACAGGTGAATTTTCTGAGGGGGGAGAAAAATCACAGCTCTTCAGGAGTCAAGGCTTATGTTCCGAGTCTCAGGAGTGCTACAGAGTACGACTACATTTGGGTACAAAAAGCAGCCCGTTACTCAGCATGGCGCTGTTCAGCTGAAATAAATAGATTTCTCTTTCAAGAAAAAGGGGCTGGAGGGTGAGGGACTGTCTGCTTTGCTTCCAGTGAAAGCTCTGATGGCAAGAAAAACTTATCCCCCACGATCAGGCTGCACTTACTGGCTAGGGGTTCTCCTGCTTTGGCAGCACCACAGGTCACTGGGTGGTTAATTCAGCATCCATCCTGCTCAAATCAGGAGAGGCTGAACGTCTGTACTGAGCACCAAGCTGCACTAAACTGGAATACACTCTTGAGAAGAAATATGCTCAGATACAAAGGCAGGGGGGAAAGGCATTTGGCTTCTTGATTTTAGAAAGCAACAGGGGCTACTGAGTTGAAGCAGGTTTCCAGTTTTAACAGATAACCCAGCATCTGAGTCGCTGCTCCAGAGACTTGAAAGATTAGCCGAGGTGCAGTCGGGGGGTGCTGTGCAGGATTCTGTCTCAGCGCTTCTGCCTAGACGCCCCATCTCAGAGCCCTGTTTAGCTGTACCGGCCTTCAGAGGCACCACAGCGCACCTGGTTACCTGGCTAACTTGCTCTTTCCTATCACTTCTGTTGGATAATCAACCCACTGACACAATCACCCACTGAAACACGGCAGATAAAATAAGAGACAACTTCAAAATAAGCATTGAACCTTCTTCCCCAGAGAGTATTTCCTGTGAATTTCTTTATTTCATTTAAGACAGAGCTGCAAATGCAGGACCTACAGGTTCATATTCGCAGGCTGTTTGATGTACCCAACAGGGGATGGTTAGTCTGAGAATATTTAGAGACACGTCGAGTCAGTTAGCAGCCCGCTATCCAGGCAGGATCAACTCGGTGCTTGTGAGATTTCTCCAAACCGCACAGGCCAAACAGCAAGATGTAAAAATACACGTACTGCCACAAGAGTAATGAGGAGAATATAGACAGTGCGGGTAACTGAGAATAACAGGCAACATGGAAAGCTTACACAGAAAAAAGAAGTTACCTTGTATTCCAGTATAAAATACTAGCAGTGAGAAAAGAAAGCAGATGAAATTGAGTTGGCTCAGCTAAATAAATGGCTGGTTTCTGTCGGGGTGTTTTATTCTGGGGAGGCAGTTCTCCTGGAACACGTGTGGCAACTACGGAATCTTCCAGACAAGAAAACCACTTGCTACTCCCTGACCTGCAAGTACTTTACGGCGGGACGGATGGATCAGGATAAGCTCCATCCTTCCGTGCCGATATGGGAATGAAGGGACCGGGACGGGCAGAAGGGACCATCCGCTCTGAACTCTTCGTCACATCCGCAGCAGTTAATTCAAAATTTTCCCTTTTATTTTTTTTAAAGGTGTTGGCATCACAATTTCAACACCATCTGGAACACCAGCCCCTTTCACAGGAGTCTTGCCAGTCCATTTTGGCCACCCGGTCCCTGGCCGCGCTTGCTTCGTTAAAGCCAGGGCTGCCAATCAGAAGTTTGTTCCACTCACAGGGATGAACGTGCACTAGAGAGCTCTGAGCCAGAAGCTAAATCCGTGGCAGAGCCAGCGTGTGCAGGGGGAGCTGGTTTAATGTCAAGACGGCTGCCCTCAAGGCTTGTTGCTGCTTCACCAAGAAGAGCTTTGATATGAAATGTCAGAAACCATTAGACTACTTAGATCGGGAAAGGTTGAGCATTGTATTTTAGGAGTTTAAATCCAAACAAAACTCACATTAAGGAGGTCTTCCTTATTTATATTCTGAGGATTAACTTCTAGAATCATAGCCGTAAGCAGCAAATACTTAGAGTTTTAAAAGCTTTGTAGTTACAGCTGCAAAGTCTTTTACGTGTTCCTTAGGTCTTTTATCGCGTATTTGTTCTGTGAGGGGGAGTTACCTTTCCAACAAATGGAACGAGGTGATGCTCACACAATGAGAACATGTCTATGTCCTTCACAATTACCATCTCATCGTGATCTTCATCAAAAATGGCATCATTCAGAACATCTGAAATTAAACAGTCGCGTTAAAAAAAGAATAAATGCACACGCGTGTGGAAGGCTCTTCCAGCCAGTATTTGAGAGAGCTGGCAGCAAGAGCGTTGTGCTCTCAGGATACAGGCTTTAGGGTTAAGGTAGGGGAGGCAAGGAAGGAGCAGCAGTACAAGCACGTCTTGGTTTGCACACAGTCACACAATTGTCGCTGTGCTACGTTAACACCCCCACACGCTCCAGCAGAAGTCGGTCCACAGCGTTTTATTTCATAGAATTGTGGAATGGTTTGGGTTGGAAGGGACCTTAAAGATCATCCAGTTCCACCCCCTGTCATGGGCAGGGACACCTCCCGCTGGATCAGGGGCTCCAAGTCCCATCCAACCTGGCCTTGAACCCCTCCAGGGATGGGGCAGCCACCCCTGCTCTGGGCAACCTGGGCCAGCACCTCACCACCTTCACAGGCAAACAGACCTTCCTAAGACCTCATCTCAACTTCCCCTCTTTCAGCTGAAACCCACTCGCTCCCATCCCACCCCTGCACTCCCTGATCAAGAGACCCTCCNTCACTTGGGAGAAGAGCCCAGCTCCCTCCTCTCCACAACCTCCCTTCAGGTATTTGTAGAGAGCAATGAGGTCTCCTCTCAGCCTCCTCTTCTCCAGGCTAAACACCCCCAGCTCTCGCAGCCGCTCCTCATCAGGCCTGTTCTCCAGCCCCTTCACCAGTTTCGTTGCTCTTCTCTGGACTCGCTCCAGAGCCTCAACATCCTTCTTATGGTGAGGGGTCCAGTGCTCTAAGGTCTCCTCGGAGCCTTCTCTTCTCCAGGCTGAACAGCCCCAACTCTCAGCCTCTCCTTGGATGGGAGGTGCTCCAGCTCATGCAGGGCTCCAGGTGGGGTCTCACCAGAGCAGAGGAGCAGAATCCCCTCCTTCCCGGCTGGTCCCACTGCTCTGGATGCAACCCACGACACGGTTGGTTTCTGGGCTGCAAGCGCACATCGCCGGCTCACGTTGAGCTTCTCATCCACCAGCACCCCAGGTCCTTCTCCTCAGGGCTGCTCTCAATCCATTTTATTTAAACGATAGTTTGAACCCAGGTTAGATCAAGTCCAGTCTTTGCAGAACTACTGTTATCTAAGGAGCAATAAAGGCTACAGCTGATGGAGCCAGTGGTGGGGAGGCCAGCACACCTCAAAGTGAGCTTCCATCAGCAAAGCTGAGCCTGAGGTTTAAGAAAAGCTAAGCAAGCACTGCTTACTCTCCAAACACTTCATCACCATCTCCAAGGAGGCCTGGCACCCAAATAAGATACTCTCATTCCATCCTGAAGCACACCAGCCAGCAGTCATTCAGGCATACACAGAAATCAGAGACAGATCTTTATCCACAGGCTGGGGAGAGACTGGACGTCCTGAACTGCAAGCAGGCAGGCAGATGTATACTCCAGCCTCATTCTGCATCTCAGAGTTAAAAGAGAATCAAGCAGAGAAAGCCACAAAGATGGGTTTCAATGAAAAGGAGAAGAAAGGAGAAGACACAGCTCAGTAAGCCGACCATATATAACACCGCTAATCTCAGAGCACAGAAGAACAGAGCATAGAATCATAGAATAGATCAGATTGGAAGGGACCTTAGAGATTACCTAGTTCCAACACCCTCTGCGATGATGCTCAGTTCACTTTCCAGACTTAGCAGCCCCCGACACATCCCCAAGCAACCCCGACAGAGGCTGCAGCAGACCACTACCACCTCCACGAAGGCTGCCGGCAGCTGGACCACGCTTCGAGAGGTTAAAAGGAGCCCCAAGGTAAGAGATTAAGCTTTTTGAAGCATGAGAGAGAACAGCTGCACAGGAGAGAGACAATACTGGGAGAGAACAGGGAGAGCTGACTGTACATAAGGGCTGATAAACAGAATGAAGAGCTGTGCAAACAAGTCAGCTTGAAGCCACACTGGCTACCTGGAGTCACATCCAGGAACCAGAGTCACATCCAGCGTGGCCAGAAGGGGAGCCGGGACGCTCAGATGCTTCACGTGCAGCAGAGCATAGCCCCTGCAGTGGCAATTACACGAATTAACAGTTGTCTGCTCTACTTGCCTTTATGCCTCCCCCTGACACGCACGTACACCTAACGGCCACCATCTGCCGTCGATAACTTATCATCATCACGGAGCAGTTTAATTTCCTCCTTGCTATCGGCACAGGTAACCCTGGAAACTGCGCGCAAGATGTTCCGCCTGCGACGCACGTTCTTTCCCCACGAAGAGCTGGCAACCTGCAGGACAGTGAGGCCGACCCCAAAAAGGCTCTGGATCAGCCCAGGGAGCAGGAGCAGGGGGCAAGAAAGAGGCCAGGAAACAACTCTGTAAAAAGCACGTGATTTTGTTCTTCAAATTGCAGTTTAGATCATACCAAACACCGCTGGAGAGGATTTCTGTCGCAGGGGGAGCACCCTGGGAGGTGGCTGACTCGCCTTCCCTGGAGGTGTTTAAGGTGCGTGTGGACAAGGTGCTGAGGGGCACGGTTTAGAGATTGGTGGGAATGGTTGGACTCGATGATCTGGTGGGTCTCTTCCAACCTGGTGATTCTGTGATTCTGTGACCCAGCAACCAGTGTGGTAGATATTTCAGAGTTTGGAATGGACATGACGGGGATCAGTATTGTCATTTATTCAACAGGATGCTGTAATTTATTCCCATAAAACTGTAAATTTAATCCTACCTAAGACTTAGAAATTCTATGAGTATTCTATGAGCTAAAACTCAGGCAAGATTTATGTTGCAATAAAGCTCTATAGTCTCTAACTCTGAGGCTGCAAGCTATCTTCTGATGTTCCTTCTATTAATGTTTGAGATTTTTTANTCCCCTGGTGGAGCTTGAGGCCATTCCCTCTCGTCCTGTCCCCTGTCCCTTGGGAGAAGAGCCCAGCTCCCTCCTCTCCACAACCTCCTTTCAGGTAGTTGTAGAGAGCAATGAGGTCTCCCCTCAGCCTCCTCTTCTCCAGGCTAAACACCCCCAGCTCTCTCAGCCCATCCTCACACAGGAGCTGCTCCAGCGCTCGGATCATCTTCGTGGCCTCCTCTGGACTTGCTCTAACAGAGCCACATCCTTCCTGATATTTGTATATGCATATACAAATGAATTAATGTATAAAACAAATAAATAAATCCTTTCAAACCTCATCTAAAGAATCTAAGTCCAACACTGGAATGTGTTGTATGATGCACCAGCTGTTAGCCCTATTTTGAAGCTGGGGGGAAAAAAGGTTAAGTGACATTTGAAGCATATTAGGTTGAACATTAGGAAAAAAATTTCACAGAAAGGGTCACTGGGCACTGGCAGAGGCTGCCCAGGGAGGGGGTTGATTCACCTTCCCTGGAGGGGTTTAAGGGACGGGTGGACGAGGTGCTGAGGGACATGGTTTAGTGTTTGATAAGAATGGTTGGACTCAATGATCCAGTGGGTCTCGTCCAACCTGGTTGTTCTATGATTCTACGATTCTACAAACTTAGGTTTATTGACTCTTAGCAGCGCGTTGCAGCCAGGTCACAGACGATACCTGCTCAGCTGTGTGACTTCCGCAGTTGTCCCTGCAGCAGCAGCGGGTGTTGGTTTTAAGCCAAGTATCACTTACTCCTTGAGAAGGAAGAGCAGAGCCCATCAAGGCCACCAGCTTGGTGTTAGCCCCTCCAATAACACCCACAGAACTATCAGAAGATACAGGGAGGCAAAGCTAAAGCCAACATGAGACCCAAGGCCACTATGTGAATAAATGACTATAGTTTTGAGAGTCCCGGTTGCCCCTACTATCTCCACTCCCTCCTGCTCACACCTCCCAAGCCTGTTCTCCTGAAAAAAAGCTTCAAGCCTGCCTACCCCTAGTGTTTCCCCTTTGAAATCCAAAGCCTCGTGTTGACAAGTTATGCAAAGAGTAGCTGGGATGAGATGCTGCCCTATGTCCCACGGCAGCACTTGTTTTCAGAAATTACAGCGGAGAGACCTGCTTGGCAGAGACTCAAATGCTTTGTGCGGGGAAGCAAAACCATTTTATCTAACTTTGTCTGCCTTTTATTTGGTTTTAGTTGCTCAATTTGTAACAGCATCAAATGGGCCCCCAACCAGCTCAGCCTGCAGCACGTGTTCTGGAGAACTCAGTGAAGCTGAAATAACGGGGAACAGCCTCGGCTTAACCAGCCTAGAAGCTAAAATGGATCATAGAACAACCAGGTTGGAAGAGACCCACCGGATCATCGAGTCCAACCATTCCTATCAAACACTAAACCATGTCCCTCAGCACCTTGTCCACCCATCCCTTAAACCCCTCCAGGGAAGGTGACTCAACCCCCTCCCTGGGCAGCCTCTGCCAGTGCCCAATGACCCTTTCTGTGATTTTTTTTTCCTAATGTCACCTAAACTGGTGACAAATTCATGCCTCTGTTCCTGTTCTTTCATTCTACCCAGGCCAAGCTGCCTGCTTCACCACCTTGACTTCAAGTTTCTTCGTTTTCTTACTCTTGCCACAAGCTGTAGAAGTCACGTTGTCCCTCCCTGTCCCAGTTCACACACAGCAGTGTGGCCGTTGCACCTCTCAGCTCTAAAATCTGCCCTTCTAACGCAACCGCATCTCTTCCATCCCTTCCTTTCATGGCACCAGGCTCTTCAAAGCAAAATTAGAAGTCAATAGGGCTTTTAGAGGGAAGGAGGGCTAGACCGAAGTATTGCTGGCTTGGTTTCCTGACAAAGCAAGACACCTGCAGCTCAGATGGAATCCTCCACAGGCCACTTTTTGCTAATACAAAGGGAAATCCTTCCTCTCAAATGATTCGCCTCTTACTCCAGGTAACGCCTACATAATCATCAATATCCATAGGACAGGACTAGCGTTTCCTCTGCTGGCAAGAAGACGGAGATCACAGAATCACAGAATCACAGAATCACCGGGTTGGAAGAGACCCACCGGATCATCGAGTCCAACCATTCCTATCAAACACTAAACCATGTACCTCAGGACCTCGTCCACCCGTAACTTAAACACCTCCAGGGAAGGCGAATCAACCACCTCCCTGGGCAGCATATTCCAGTGCCTAATGACCCTTTCCGTAAAAAACTTCCTCCTAATCTGCTCACGCGTGGTGTGTGACCTCTTCGAGTCGCACCTCCTCTCACTCCACTTTTATTAGTCACGGCTGCGCTCAAGAGCTGCCACCGAGCCCTGTCTATAAGCCAAAGGAGACTGCAATTAACACCATTTTCACTCTCCACCAGTCCAGAAAAAAACTAAGGGAATTCATAGAATCATAGAATCACCGGGTTGGAAGAGACCCACCAGGTCATCGAGTACAACCATTCCTATCAATCACTAACCCATGTCCCTCAGCACCTCGTCCACCCGTCCCTTAAACCCCTCCAGGGAAGGTGAATCAACCCCCTCCCTGGGCAGCCTCTGCCAGTGCCCAAATTCGCTATTTAAGTCATTAAGCTTAGATGCACATTAATGAAAAGCTATGATTTGAAGCAAAACACACAGCCAGGAGGAGAGGAATAAGAAACATTATGATAGGGGGTTGGAACTGTATGATCTTTAAGGTCCTTTCCAACCCAAGCTATTCTATGATTCTATTCTATGATTCGGGGTGCTCTTCAGATTATTCCAGCTGATTTTTCCCTTCAGCCTAGAGTTCAAGCTCCGTTGTAGAACCTCAAGTGCATTGCTAGAACCCAACAGTCACCTCTGGTATAAGTTAACTCTTGAAACAGAGCCGGATGAATTTCCCCTTTATCTTCAAAAAGGGACAATAAAGCAAAACCATGAATTGGATGAAGACAGAATGAGAAAGATCTTTCAGGAGTTTGCGTCAGAGCGAAGCGAGAAGACCTGTTGCTATAGAAACTATCTGCATGGCTTTAATGTGACACGGGAAAGGAAAAGCACCTCTGGCAACCAAAGCAGCCGCAGCCCACCTGGCAGCTGCCTCCGAAGGTGACGGGAATGAAGGATGGCAGCTCCTGCAGAGCAGCACTGCACCAGCTCCGCAGCACTTCACACGTCCCACTGTGACTGTGCCTGCGAGACAGAAGGCTGGAGCGATGCAGATTGTTCTCACCATGAGATAAAATACCTCCCTGAGGTGTTAAATTGCTCCACTGCTCTACTTTACGGGAGTCAGGCTGAGGATGGTTAAGTGTCTACAGGATGAGGGCAGGCTGGGATTCCCTGATGCCAGTCCTGGAGCTAATCATAGAATCATAGAACAACGAGGCTGGAAGAGACCCACTGGATCATCAAATTCAACCATTCCTATCAAACACTAAACCATGTCCCTCAGCACCTCATCCACCCGTCCCTTAAACCCCTCCAGAGAAGGTGAATCAACCCCATCCCTGGGCAGCCTCTGCCAGTGCCCAATGACCCTTTCTGGGAAATATTTTTCCTAATGTTCAGCCTAAACCTCCCCTGATGGAGCTTGAGGCCATTCCCTGTCGTCCTGTCCCCTGTCACCTGGGAGAAGAGGCCAGTTTGCAGAGAACGTGACCAGACTGGCTGAGAGAAGGTTTTGTTTGCACCTGCCACCGCCCGCTCCTCCGCTCGGAGAGCCGCTCTGGCTCCCGGCAGCCCCTGCCCAGCGCCATCCGCGGGGACACAGGGCGGCGAGGGACCCCGGCACCGAGAGAGGCCGCGGGCGCACAGACTGCCCAGCGCTCCCCGCCGCCTCCTTCTCCCCAGCCCAGGAAGCAGGGCGGGATGCCCGAGACGCCCCAGGAATGGGGTTTGCGGGGGCAGTGCGGAGGAGCCGCGGCCCCGGCGAGGCGCCAGTCGCCGGGGGAGAAGCAGTCGGCGCCGGGCAGGAGCAGAGGAGCCGGTGATGCCCCGGGGAAGGCGGAGGAAGGGAGGGGCGCCGGGCTGGGAAGCGGGGGCAGAGCGGGGGTCCCGAGGATGCGCTCACCGAAGTACACGGTCTTCTCGCACTTGGGGCACTTGGATGCCATGGCGGGAGAGAGAGCCGCGC
>WAAB01017423.1:2447-35059 GCA_013389865.1 Piaya cayana | reverse complement strand
ATGATTCTATGATTCTATTCGATTGTGAAAATGAATAAATAATGAAAAATACTGCAGTTCAGAATAGGAGGACTGAGATCATTTAAGTGACTGGATTAATAGATTGCAAATATGGTTCACTGATGATATATTTGTAGTCCTGACCTCACTCTTCAGGCACATCTCCAGGATACGGAGATGTTTTCTCAGATAAACGCATTACTAAGCAAAGCTAGAAGTGTGACTGCATAAAGCAGTGATCCAGATGATGAGGGTGTGGCATCCTACTGGCCCCAGTCTTTCAGGAAGGAGGACACAGAATCTGAAGTCTGGGCATCTCATAATATACACACACACTAGAGTGCAAAACTGAACTACAGTAAGATGCAAAATAAGTGATCAGAGAACACAGAACAAACTAATTGCACTGAGAAGGAGCAAAAATGAGAGTTCTTAATAACACCACTAGGTACTGAGAAGGCTGGAAACAAAAGCATTGGTAAAAAAATTCACTTCAGGAATTATTTTTCTTTTAAAAATTCACTGAAGCATTAAGTGCTGCTGAACTTAAGAGGCTACATGATTTTCTAAACAAAGGAGACATAGGGAGCTACATGGGAAGAGAAAAAGTCAGGAGTGGAAAACAAAGAGACAGAAAGCAAGGAATAACTGTAATGATATTTTCACACTTAAAGGTATCAGCAGAAGCTGGGCAGAGGTGAACCAGACAGTGAGTAAATGCAGGGCAAGAAACAGACTTTTCAGTCAAAAAGCATGCAATTTAAATCCCACTGCAGATTTCTGAACAGGTGACTTAATATACAAAATACATTGTGCCCCTAACAGGCTCATAAGGTTCTGCTAGATGCTCGCTGCCTTGGAAACTTAGCACTGAAAGCCAGATTAAAACATTATACAGAGCCCCAGGTCTGCAGACATATCCGGGTATCTGATTTTTAGCATCCAAATTTAAATACCTCATTGATTTTTTGTGGGTCTGCCTGCATACTGAAAATATTTGGAGTCACTTGCATCGCTGGTACCTTATTGTGGATTCCAGATCCCAAGTTCCCATTGCTGGTTTTGAAAGCTCATTGTTCCTTGGCTTGCTTACAAGAGGACATCACTTTTTTCTCAGAGATCTGGTCCCTCAGATATACTCAATGAAAAGTTCTGCCATAAAAGCCCTATTTGACCTACACAAACATATTAGTATTATGTTTAAATCCAGCTTCATACTACAGGAAAATGAGAAAGATCTTAAATTTTAGGATATTTAAGATGAAAAACTTCTGTTTAACTCTTTTCACTTAGTAAGGAACAACATAAACCTTGATGTAAGTTTTCCAACATATTCTGAATTAATAAGCAAGATAACAACTTATTTTTGTTTTTACATAGAAAATCTTTCTCAGTCCTTAAAAATATTTTTCCCTTTTAACCCGCACCTTTTCATTCTCTTGTTTATTTTTGAATTTTGTTCTTAGTGGGGTTACATCTCACCATGTGAACCTTTTCTAACTCTGATCTACACTAATGACAAATACCCTTGTGCTTAGTTTTTGGTGTGCTCATTACAACTTAACCCTTCCTCATCACTCAAGCATTTTTTACTTTGTTAGGCTTTCTTCCTTTAACCAAACCCTTCTTATAGCAAAACTTTGTAAGACTTAACAGTCCTACACAGCTAATGTAAACTAATGTAACACAGCTGCTGGAATAAGACAGATTTTCTTCTTAGTATGCAAAGTTTTATTATTATTATTAACATAGGAAAAAAGCTCAAAATGGTTCATCTTCCACTATCTATCCCAAACTTTTAATTCAAATGTTGGTAAGAGGACTAAAATATATTTATTTAGCAGATTTCATATAGTCATTTCCCATTTTATTCTGTGAAATTTATCTCTCTTTGTTTATTCAGTTTCATTAAGAAAAACAAGTGGTTTAGTTTTCATAGAGTATAGAGATTTGGATTGAAGTGGGTTCCTCAAAATATTTCATTTACAGTAAATCTTCATAATTTTTATTAAAATTGAAAATGTCAAAAATGCCCTTTTCCTATACAGTTCTGCTGTCTATTCTTTTCATTATGTTCTACTTTTATTATTATTCTACATTAATTTGCTTTACATAAAAACTACTTTTTCACTTACCTTTAAATTTATACAATACCTATTCTTGGTTAACTCACAGAAAGGTTTGTGCAGTTGCACATAGTGAAGACATCAGCAGGTCACGCACTCCCACACTCATCTGTTGACTAGGTTCAGTCAGAGTCTATTAGAGCTGAACAAGAGGCTAGGGAATGGAAATGCATTTATTTAGGCTTGGCTATCTCTCCTGGGCCCATTAGGATGTGTCCTCAATGTAAATTATAAAGAACAAATATTTGTGTAGTGAAAGTATCAGCATACCATACATGAGTTACTAAGTAGCCATTGCTGGTGAGAAAATTTCAGTTATTACTGAAACAAACATAGACTAGAATTAAATTTTTGATTCCTAAGTTCTCAAGGCATACAAAAGACCTCCTCCACTTGGAAAACCCATGTTTTCTAGAACAGTATTTAGGTTGTCGAATACTCGTCTGAAAAGAGGATGTAATTAGAAAAAAAAATATATCTATTCTCTGGAAAAAAAAGAAGTAAAAAAGAAAACAGGATGCACACAGCATTGGATTGTATAATTTGCCCGGGTATACTTATTTTCTCATGAAGAGGATTCATGAACAACAGCAGCTTCTATTGGAATGTCAGTATCAATGTCAGTTCACTGGATAAAACTTCAGCAGAAATTCCTTCTGATGTTGCTGTAAATAGCTTGTGTTGATTGAGCTGGTTGTTGTGTTTTGAATTTTCTATTGTCTGAGCTAATTACAGGTTGGAAGCACAGCACAATGTAATGTAATGCATGTGAAGTACTGATGTAACTGGAGTTTCATTCTTGAGCCACAAAGCCAGAACCTGGTTTTCTTTTCAGACAGAAGGATCCTGCAAGAAATATTTATCATGCAGTAAGATTTTGCCCCAGCTCTGAGGGCAAACGGGGAGACACCCCTGACGCTCCTAGGCACAAAAGTCACCTCGGATCACACATGCTGTTTGATCTTGGCCAGAAGGTTTAAACTGCAGGTGTATGCTGCTACATTCAAAGTGAGCCAGGAAACTGCAAAACACTGAACTTCATAACTGAGAGATAAAAACACTTTCTAAAACTAACTATGGTTTTTCATTCATGCTATACTGCAGTATATGAGCTACTGATATTTTTAAAGATATTGATTCCTTCCTATATGAAAACAAGTTGAGGGGTACACTCATGTATACATGTAAGCATACAGGAATTTTTTGATTGACTTGGATGGTGGAGGTTGAAGATCTTCACAAGTTGCTTCAACTTAAAGGTAAAAATTCTGGCAATGGTAGAAATAAATCTATCCATGTTTAAAAACTGACTCTAGTAATGGTCTATCAGAAAAAAAACCCCTTACAGTTTATGTATAAACCATAAAGTCAAGACTGGTGATTAGTGTGAGAAGTTCATATGATATTCTTCTCTCTTGGTAAAGAACGATTCTGGGGTTTGTCTTCACTAAACAAGATGGTAACACAGCAGTTTGGAATATGAAATACCTATGCATCAGCAAATGTAGTGTTTTAGCAGTTTTTTGTCTGAGTGATTGGTTATTTCTGTCAGGAGTTAAAATGAGGTGGTTTTTTTTGAAGCTGTACCAAGCTCCGTATTGCTGGGCACAAAAAGAATACTTTGGCACAATGATTTTCACAAATGTAGGCAACTTCTTTCTAAAACCATGTCTCTGTGTTGCCTGTTCAGCTGGCACTTATAAATTGGTTCATGATTCTCTTCTTCATAGAATCATAGAATCATAGAATCACCAGGTTGGAAGAGACCCATCGGATCATTGAGTCAAACCATTCCTATCAAACACAAAACCATGTCCCTCAGGACCTCGTCTACCCATGCCTTAAACACCTCAGGGAAGGAGAAACAACCACCTCCCTGGGCAGCCTATTCCAATGCCCAATGACCCTTTCCATGAAAAACTTCCTCCAAAACTTCATCCTACACATCAATTTATGCCAAGACACATCACTCAAGCCAATACAGTATGGAATCCCATCATTCATAAGTTTTATCATCTCCTTTCCTCTGGCCATGTTACAATTTAATATAAAACATTCTAAACTTTGTGTGGGATATACCTCTTTTTTTTACAAAATACAGAAGAAATCAAAACCTCTTTTTCACAAGTCTTTCTCTACAGTTTCTTTCTATTTGAGACAAAGTTGTTATAAAATCTGATTTATACAGAATGTATGTAACATAAAGCATTTTGTTGGTGCTACAAATTCTTCATGAATCATGTAGGACTTTTTTCTTTTCTGTATGTCATCATGGATAAAAAAACCCTATATGCCAAACTCCATTGACTTTGCAGTTGTATTATCTTTATGTAGAATAATCACATTTTAACTAACTTAACAATTTTCATTATATGTGCTGGTGAGTAGAGTTTTACCCTGGTGATGGACTTGTACTGTTGAATTAAAGTGAAATCCAGCTCATATTTTTGAAATATGTTGTGTCTTCAGTAACAAACAAACAAACAAACAAACAAACCCAAACAAAAACCCAGAAGAAAATATATTAAAGAATTTTTGTGCTGTTCATCAAGAACACATTATTTCCATAAACTTAGTGTGAAAAAAGACCTCTGCATTAAATTGAGAATAAATAAACTTATTGAGTTTAAAAGTTCTGCAGTCAAAGTTATTTCAATTTAATTGTTTTATGCTGGCCTCTCAGTACTCAGGAATTTAGTACTTTTGAACAGAATTGGCATAACAATCAGTCGAGTGAATGATGTCTTTTCCAAAAAGGGCAATTCAGATGTTCCTTTCTCAGATAAATATTGTATGCCACAACTTTGTTCTTTATTAAACAGAGATATGTAAACCGCAAGCAGAGACCAATCTCAAACTTTTAAGTAGAGCTTATACTTGAATTTTGTAATTCTAAGGCTAAATGTTCTCTTATCAGTTTGGTCTAGTTATGCAGAGAAGGTAAAAAGGACAATTAAAAAACTTGATCCCTCCTCTGTCCACACCTTCATTTTGCTTTGATTTTATTCAGCTATTTTACTTCCCTTCCCATCCCTTCTATTTCAATTTCTCTTCCTTTCCATTTTTGTCCATTCTGGTTTTCAGACAGATTCCATCACCTTGCAGTTGTTCTTTGGTTGAAGTGATACGGCAAGATAGCTTTGAAGAATTTTCTAAGGAAATGTCATTAATTTATCACTCTCTTGATCTATATTTACATTGTTGGAAAAGATGAGATTGAAGATATCACCGCTAGCTGATGACTCATCTTAGTTGAGGACCAAGGATAACCAAAATACTTCAGATGGTGTTGTCCTATATGTTGAATTAATTATTAAATGTAAAAGTGTATAGCATATGTGGTCAGATTAGGAATTCCAAGAACTACTTAACTGTTTTGTTTCACTAATGCTATCATCTGCTGTTCAGGAAAACAAAAATGTGTATGCTTGGATCAGGTCTGTTCCTTAACTGAACATTCGTGTCTAGGAACATTCTTTTCTAAGGTGAATACATGCACCTACCAAATTGTCTGTATGCCATGTCCCCTGGTCACTGGGTTATCACTACAGAGACACATCTTCCCTGCCAATAAAGCAAAGACTTTTTTGAAGTCTGGTGGGTTTCTCAAATAGATCTAAGCCTGAGGATTTTCCCATCCTTTACTTTGAATTTGAAGAAGTCACACTGACCAGTGCACACAGATGCACATTTATCCATACATCCACTCACAAAGAAGGAGTCTCAGCTTTGGCTATGTTCACACTGAATATACAGGTTGGGAACCACTAAACTGAGAAAATATTTTGCAACTGAAATTGGTTTGGTAGTTGGAGTTGTGTACATTCAAAGACAGAAATACATGCACATGGCTGTTACTGATGCGGTTAATTATTATCAAGTGCTTGGTAACATTGTGGTTATAAAATAATCAGTGGTTGCAGGTCTTTACTCTCTGTTCATTTGTTAATGAATGTGCCAATGATCACATAGCAGAAATTGCAACAGTGGGCCTGATGAGTGATGGAAAGCAGTAGGTGGATGTCTTGGTAGCCTTTTGTAGCAGTCATTTAAATTTCCATTGCCTTTTTTAATACATAGCTAGGACCGGTATATTAAATTCATATATACTTTTTTACTATGAAGTTATTATTTGAGAACAGAGATTTCCTTTAATAATTTATGAAGTGACCATAGGTACTTGTGAGGTTTTGAGCTGGATTTTGTCTAGAGGGAAATGCAGGGAAATGGAGAAAATTCAGAGGAATAATGCCATACAACAGTTCAGAATAAAGGCAGATTAATTTTCAACTAGCTCATCTTACTTATATATTGATTTTAGTGTAAACTCCCTAACTGAATTGCTGATCCCCAGGTAGCAGCAGATTTTGAAACACAGGGCTAGTAGAAAAGGAGCCACATTTCAAACTTCAACAGTTTATCTTCAAGCTGCTGACAACAAAGCATCAAGCCATATAAGAATATCAGTATTATCCATTTGTATCATCATTGTACATAGACATAAGGAAAATCCCATGTGGGCTTTGTTTGGCACCACCCTAGGAAAAGGATGACCAGGCAATGGACCAAGAGGAGGATGAACATCTCTGTCTTTTGGGCATTAAATTGTCAGCTCAGGAATCCAGGTCAACCATAGCACAGAAGCACAAAGGTCTGGTGGGGAAACCTTAAGTAACATGCCCTCTTGGCTCCAAATACCAGTTGTAAACATCACTTCACTCCTGATATACTATGTTACATTCTGTACACTTTTGATGTATTCACAAATTTATGGATCATTTTGATGGTGGTCAGAATGAGGTTAAAAATTAATAAAGTACAAAGGAGAATGTATTATTTACAGAGAGCTATAAATATACATAATATTTTTCAAACTTGCTTGTTAGAAAACAAATTACAGTCCCAAGAAGTTTCAATTTGAACTAGTAACCTCTATGTATAGTAAAAACAATAATAATAAGTAATGCACTATGTATGTTCTTAATACAATTTTGAGAATTTTGTGTGTGTAAGAGGATGGAAGGTGCATGTAAACAGCTTTTAAATAAGGAAAATAGATATTTGTTCCTGAATTTTTACTAACTTTAGGATAAAGTAGAGCAAGATATTTGTTTCATTTTTATTGGAAATGTAATTGATTTAATTATTTATTCTTGTTTGTCTAACTTTATAATAAATGATAAAAACTTTTTAGAATCACATTTTAAATTTTATTTTTAATGGGTTTTCTCTTTCTATTTTTCTCTCAAGAAATAATACTGTATAATAATGTTCCACATTTCAGAATAAAACTGCAAATGCACGATACTTCCAGTAAAACCATTGTAATTATTCTATAGTTTATTAAAACTATAGTAAGTAAGTCCTAATAACAGTAAGACTACAATATTCATATTGAATAACAGTTACAAGTTATTATCTGAATATTTACTATACTACTATAATAATTACAGTTCAACTATAGGGACTTATTTAATACAAAGTCAAATTTACTGTGGTAATTTTATTCTAACTTCTTTTTTCACATAATTCCTAGAACACAAGAAGTACAAATTCTGGTCTTGAATATCAAAAGCTTCATATCTGTTCTTAAAAACTGTCATTAAAAGGATTATTAACTAGGCAAAATAGTTTTAAATGAACAAATTTGAAGCCTTTTTGAATGAGAAAATAATCTTCCTTTTGCTGTAGTATGTGGAATTTTTGCAACATGCTGAAACAAATTTGTTAGCCTGAAAAAGAAAGTGAATTACATTTAAAAATATTTGATAGATTTATTTTCCCCAAAATTCTGTAAGTATTATTAAGGTGGCAGACAGGCAGAAGACACTCTTTCACTATATCATCTCCTGACAGTAATATAGAAGTGCATAAATTATACCACTTTGATATAATCTTGAAGACAGAAAACTGAATAGATTCTGCATGTGTCCATGTGCAAGTATACATGAGACTGTACAATTGTTCAAGAATATTAAAATTCCTGTGCCTTAATGGGGACTTAAGAAAGCAATTTCATTTATTTCAAAAGCCAGACATGTCTCTGTGATCACCATTCCAGTTTCACACTTTCAGAGTCTCATGTCTCTCCATAAGGCCATTCACTTTTCTCTTGTTTAGCCTGCATATTCTTATAGTTCTTGCTGGAAGCCTACTGACATTGTTTTTGTATATTTCACTTCTTCCTGCAATATTTCTTGCAGGTCACCCATTACAGGTTATTATCAAGAACATGTTGATGCCATCCATGATGACCTCCTTTCTGATCAGACAAAAATGAGCTCTCAGTCTTTCAATAGCTCTTGAGACTTTCAGGAACAGCTATTCCAGTAATTTAGAAAATAGTTCTTTACCACCTCTCTAAGTATGATTCATAAGAGTATCCACCAATGACCTATCTCCCAGAAGCGCGGTGGGGTGGCTAAGCCAGCAGTGCTGTACAGGCCTTCCCCGTCTAAGCTTTGTGAGTTAAAGAATAGACTTTCTTAAATCACACAGTGGCCTCAGCATGGGCTGTTTCATATCCTAAGGGACAAAAGCAAGGCCCTCTCTTGAATTGGGAACCAGAACTCAACCAGAAACCTGTTTTACTGAAATGTTTCAGTTAAATCAGGAAGAATCAGGTATTTCTTCATGTCTCCCGTGTCTTCCACATACATAAATTTCAATATCAGTCTACACAGCAGTCTGATAACCTTTCTTAATGTAAAGAGGGAACTTATGCTACCGTGAAAGGGAAAACACTTTGAGCTTGCTCACCACAGTAAAAGAGGAATTTTAAGGTTAACCAGTCACCACATTCATTCACGATTTAACTTGTAAGCTAGGTTGGCAATGTGATTGTATGCTCAGTCACATACAATTGTAATAGCTTCCAGAACACCTACATCTAATAGAGAGCAAAGTATCTGATTTCATCTTGTGCAGTTAGGAAGATGATCTCTCCAGTTTAGCAAAATGTAGTAAGAATAAGTTTCAGAGTGTCTCCCAAAACCCTCTAATATATATATGTATGTATGTGATAATAACTTACCCCTGAAAGAGAAAAGTCTTTTTTCTATATTTTAATGAGAAAGAAAATGCATAATTTTCTAGATAGGAAACTTTTGCAGCTCTAGGTTTTGTGGATGTCTGAACTTATTTGTAAATATAAACAAATAATGAATAAAATTATTTGAATTTATAAATACATTCAACAAAAAAAAGAAATATAATTTTTTCAATATCCTGATTTGCCTGTCATCTGAGCTCTGATAGCCTAAATATTGAGTAGGTTTGGGTATGCTTTTTTTTACTTAGCAAAGAAAAAAACTTTACAGGTGAGATTCTGAAGTTTGTACTTATCAAATTGTGGGAATTTTAGTCAGTAGCTATACGTATATGATCAACAACAACTGGTTAGAAATTCATGCTCATTCCAAAGTAATCAGCATCATGGGAAAGAAAAACAAGAAGTGAAGCTGTGGGGAATTCTGACAAGAAAGCAAGATGAAAACATAGCTATGAACAGTCTGAGTGAACCTACAAGAAAGAGTTCACTCTGCCATGACAAAAGAAATCACAGGGGAACAGGATGCTTGCCAAGACAAAGAAATCTAGCAACAGGCAGAAGGTGAAAGTCAACTAATACATATAGGGGCTCTAAAGTAAATTTAACTCAGAAGGCGATAGGAAATTTCCCTCAAGAGGAGACCCTAGTTTTACATTATCATAGAACAAGAAGAAACACAGCTGAAAGGAATCATTATGTCTGCCAACTGGAGGTCTGTCACTGGAGCAAGCTTAGTCATTAAACAGTATCCTCCATTCACTGAAAGGCTCTGATGGACCAAATTCCCAAGAACCACCTCTGATTTTGTGATTGTATTCAATCAAGAGTGCGGGTCTGAAAGATCAGCCAGTTGCACAGGATATTATTAGGATGAAGATGACTTATTAATTAGATAGCGGTAGCAGCTGTAAACCTCCACCTAGACAAAAGTTTTTTTCCTACACAAACCTCTAGAACCACACAAGAACTCAGGGCTGGCCCTGCAAAACACATAGCTTAAAATGAAATCTTCCAGCTGAGTCACCAGGGTTCTCTAGTACACCGGACAGATACGAAAGGGCAGGCACAAAAACAAAGATCAGATGCATCTTTGTTAAAAAAGATCTGTAAAAAGATAGGAGAATGTGCAGCCACCTTCCACTGTGCTAAATAAGTAGGAGTTTGTTGACTTTCATGTTTCATTTTCCTTCCACATCTGCAGCTGCACATGGTACTGGTACTCTCAGACTACTGGCATAGTTTATTATTCCCCTAGGTGAGTCAAAAATCTAATATCCAGCCTTTACTCATGCCAGCAGTGCTAACTTGTCTGAGATGGAAATCATTGCTCACTAAAATAGCAATGCATGGGGAACAATGAAGGTTGCAATGTATAAGCTTTAATGCCCAAGTGACAGGCAAGGAGTGGCTGTGCTATAACACTGCCCTTCCAGCAGCATAAACACACTGTCTAAATGGTGTTTGTACCTACCCTGCATGCTGTGCAATGGCATTCATCATATATACTGTAGCTCTCCTTTCTGAATTTAGGGAAGGTCTGATATGCAGGTAAGTTAGCATGCAGTAAGGCAATATCTAGTTCATAAACTATTTGCGATTCTGAACTACATTTCTGAACACGAGGTTGAACTAAATGTGCAGGGACTTAATTTACCCCTTAGTTTACTGAACATATTAAAAGAAGAGCACTCAACATGACATGAAGAATGTAAAGGAAAAAGACTGAGATAACTGGAAATTCCCCTGTCACATGCACATATCTGTTAGTGCTCTCCCAGCACAAGCTCATGTTCTCATTCCCAGGGACCCTTGACTGGCAGAAGAGACTTAGTGATCCTCCACAAAGAACAAAGGAAGGAGGAAGATTTTTCCAGGTTCAGCATGACAGAATGTCAGCAATAAATCATATTTCTCCTTCCTACAAAAAAAAAGATAAAAAAGATTTTATAGTGCAGCCTGGGTATCTTATTTTCTATAAATCTTTAGAAAATGTTTTATCACATCAGTGTTAGCAGTCAAGTCTTTTTACATGAGAATGTAACAACATCTGTTCTGAGTTAGATGAAGGGTTTATCTAACTCGGGTATCTTGTCTTTAACAGTAGCCAATAGTAAATGCCTAGAGTGGAATATAAGAGCAAGACACACAGTGATACTGCCTGGGTATATGCTTTCAGCCACCAGAAATCCGTAGCTCAGGGACATCCTGACCCAGAGGTGTTATCTCTATGTTTAGTAGCCTTTGATAGATTNTTCCACTGTGCTAAATAAGTAGGAGTTTGTTGACTTTCATGTTTCATTTTCCTTCCACATCTGCAGCTGCACATGGTACTGGTACTCTCAGACTACTGGCATAGTTTATTATTCCCCTAGGTGAGTCAAAAATCTAATATCCAGCCTTTACTCATGCCAGCAGTGCTAACTTGTCTGAGATGGAAATCATTGCTCACTAAAATAGCAATGCATGGGGAACAATGAAGGTTGCAATGTATAAGCTTTAATGCCCAAGTGACAGGCAAGGAGTGGCTGTGCTATAACACTGCCCTTCCAGCAGCATAAATACACTGTCTAAATGGTGTTTGTACCTACCCTGCATGCTGTGCAATGGCATTCATCATATATACTGTAGCTCTCCTTTCTGAATTTAGGGAAGGTCTGATATGCAGGTAAGTTAGCATGCAGTAAGGCACTATCTAGTTTATAAACTATTTGCGATTCTGAACTACATTTCTGAACAGGAGATTGAACTAAATGTGCAGGGACTTAATTTACCCCTTAGTTTACTGAACATATTAAAAGAAGAGCACTCAACATGACATGAAGAATGTAAAGGAAAAAGACTGAGATAACTGGAAATTCCCCTGTCACATGCACATATCTGTTAGTGCTCTCCCAGCACAAGCTCATGTTCTCATTCCCAGGGACCCTTGACTGGCAGAAGAGACTTAGTGATCCTCCACAAAGAACAAAGGAAGGAGGAAGATTTTTCCAGGTTCAGCATGACAGAATGTCAGCAATAAATCATATTTCTCCTTCCTACAAAAAAAAAGATAAAAAAGATTTTATAGTGCAGCCTGGGTATCTTATTTTCTATAAATCTTTAGAAAATGTTTTATCACATCAGTGTTAGCAGTCAAGTCTTTTTACATGAGAATGTAACAACATCTGTTCTGAGTTAGATGAAGGGTTTATCTAACTCGGGTATCTTGTCTTTAACAGTAGCCAATAGTAAATGCCTAGAGTGGAATATAAGAGCAAGACACACAGTGATACTGCCTGGGT
Organism: Piaya cayana; assembly: GCA_013389865.1. Lineage (NCBI taxonomy): Eukaryota > Metazoa > Chordata > Aves > Cuculiformes > Coccyzidae > Piaya > Piaya cayana. The sequence continues at coordinate 22,601 of WAAB01017423.1, read as the reverse complement.
ATATGCTTTCAGCCACCAGAAATCCGTAGCTCAGGGACATCCTGACCCAGAGGTGTTATCTCTATGTTTAGTAGCCTTTGATAGATTTTTCTCCCATGAATTTGTCTAATAGCTTTCTGAACCCCTGTCAGCTTCTGGCATTTTAGCACTAGCACAGCAGTAAGAGCAAAGGGGGAAACCAGATGTGAAAAACATTTTGATAAAAGGCTCGTCTTCATAGCAGAGACAAGAACCTGAACACTGAGTAACAAAGGCAGGCAGCCACATGTTCAAAGCAAGAGTTTTGAACTTAACACTTTGTGATCTGCCCCTGAATCCCAAGCCACTACACTGGATCTGTGAGCAGTCAAGGACTGAATTAACAGAGAAGCACACAACCATTCCTGTTACTGAGTTGCAAGCAAGAACAACAATGAAAGAATCACAAACACACCAGGTAAAATTTATTTATTATAAAAGCAGAGGGATTTACTAGGAAAAGCAGTTTTCCCTGAACTTACATATACAACAGACAGCATTTCAGGTAACTCTATTTTCATAGAGGCATCAAGTTCAATCCTAAGGTTTTGATGCCTGGTAACCCAATGTCTGAGTTCTTAACATTCAGCAACTATATCACAACCCCCTTTCTCCTTTTTTGAAAGTAATGCTTTTAAACAAAGTACTCGTTAGGGCAGAAGTTGCTTTCTACAAAGGGACTACATCAAACCAAAACAACCCTTCCAGTAGAACCTGGACCTTCAAAGAAGGAAATTAGGAAGCATTTAAGCATAATTACATGCTTCTGCACAGCTTCTCTGGCATGCTCAGGAATGATCAGATGATTCTCCTGATCCACAATGTGTGTTTTAATACCACTATCAATACTCTATATCAACCACAATATACCTGTAGGTTTCTTTCATCTGCAGATAACTTACCCCTCTAACAGAGTGCAGGGCATCTGATTTCTTATTTTTTTTAACCAATCCAGGGCAACACACAAGTCTAAATGTCCTGGAATAAACAAGATTTTGAATTAGATCATGATCACTGGCAAATACATTTCTGAAATTGAAGAGAACAAGCCAGCAAGACAAACCCCAAGTATCCCAATATCATATTCAAAAAATAAATAATTCAGTTGAAGCCCGCTCTGTCATTTTCTCAGACGGTTTAGTGATCTCTCATGCAATAATGTGCCACAGTACATTCTGAACTGCATCAAAATTAACAGTCAGCCACTTTATGAAATATTATCTTTGTTAGCTTTACCACTAACAAAAATACACTTTCAATTCTTCACATCCACATAGCACGTCTATTAAAGCAATCTGGGAAATTAGTTTGAGATAAACTGTACAGCAATTTTATTCATAGCCTCCCTGTATCTCACACTGTTAATCTGCATCACAGCTCACTAAATAGTGCCTAATGTTTATTGCATTTAACTGAATGTATACGATTCTGAGGGTACGCCAGGGACCGATTATCATAATTATACATGTTTCTATGGAAACCCACAAGTCTATCAGTTTTGATTCATTATATTGTTATACCTTCTAGCACTTTCTAATTATTAGGTGCCCATAAAAAAGTCTCAGTCTTGCTGTTACTATAGAAATGAGCTATAGACAGGCCTCAATTGTTAACTCTTGTGGGGCAAGAAGGAAAAAAAGGAAAAAGCACAGTCCTATATAGAGGGTAACTCTTTGGATAAGACAAATTATAAACTCTTTTAACCTGCAACTTTACTTTTCTGTAATTGCTTCACTGAAATCACTCATTTGTTTAAAAAAATATCTAGCTAGGAAAACTGAGAAAAAAGCGTAGCTGCTTGTAATGGTCTTAGACATAAGTTATAGTAGTGCCCTGAGAATGCTCCTCAGCAAAATTACAAGATTCCCTTGAAAGAAACAGATGTCATTAAAAGTCTATGCAAAACACTGTAACATTAGGTCATTAGAAATCAATACAAAGCCTATTAAACTCAAAGGGAATATTTTTACTCTTCTCAGTGACCTTCAGACCAAACCTGAAGTGCAACTGGGTGATTGAGTGGATACTTGTCTTACTGGAATTACAACCGAGTGCAGTGGGAAATCACAGGAATCCAAGATTTCTTAATGTCACTTCCATAACATAAAAATCAAATGGGAAAAGTGAGTTACAGTGAAAGTAATGAAAACACCTTGTTGTGATATTGTTATTTTAGTCAAAGTTAATGCTATTACATACTTTGCCATATATTACAACAATTCTCCTCCTTTTCCTGTATCTCCTATTGCAGTCCGTGAAACGTGAAAGGAACCAAGTGGTTTCACTGTTTTCCTAGCCCTCCTTCTATTACAGTTTTCAGTTAGCAGTGCCTTTTAATTTAGATCAGCAAAGCTCTACCAAAGTGAGAGCTTGTCCTTCACACTGCATATCTATTTATTTTGGAAGTCAACACACCATTCAATAACCTGAGAACAGACCTGACTGCTATGCTAATATTATTCAAAAATATGTTGACAACAACTGAAACAAGTAAACTAGGGCTAATTCATAAAGTGAGTAATAAAAAAAAGGAGGGAAAAACATTCATACTTTTACTTCTTTAGCTGAAATTATACCTTGCAAGTTTTTGCCTTCACAGAGCAATTGCCAAAGCATGGTTCACACTCTCAAATTAGATTTCACCTAATACTCTGATGCTCCTCTCCAGAGCTGGTTTTATTTGTTACAGGAGGAAGGAAGGAAGGAAGGAAGGAAGGAAGGAAGGAAGGAAGGAAGGNAATCATCATGCCTTTGTGTAATGCTTGTGAAATAGCATTCTTCAGATCAAAGATATTTATATTTTTTCCAAGTGAGAGCAAAAAGCTGAGAATTTAAAATATATTCCCACATTTTAGAAGACTTACATTGTGTATTTAACGATAATCTACATATTCCATTCTAAAGCAGACTTCCACAACTTCCAGTCAATTAGAACTAAATTGCATTACATACAACAATGAAAGAGATGTACATTTGCACTTACATATAAGAACTGCCATCAAAAAAAAGTGACCAGATTATCTTTCTATATAACAGTCTTGGATTTATAGTCTATTTTCAAGGAACATTCTGTTCAATTCTTATTTTACTATTGCCATGGAGAATCTAGATTTGCTGCCAAAGATCTTAAGCAGCTAAAGAGAAAATATCAGATAACTAAAAAAAAATCCACTAATTCATATATTAATATGTAACTTATAGACTATGCTGTTTTAGATTAAAATAAAAATCATACAGCAGAGAATATGAATATGTAAACAATTTACCATTTCCAAATACTGTGGCAACACACAGGGCCAGATCATCAGCAAAGTTAAGTAGAGCTGTGCCAGTTTATACAGGCTGAAGATCTTGTGTAATGTCTAACTTTTCAATGCAGTTCCTTATGCCTATGTTGTTTAAAAGTCACATGCTGCAAGTTACAATGACATGACAGTGTATGGAACAGTGAGCTAATGTGGTGAATGAACATGGCTGGCAGTTAGAGCCGCTCACACATCCTCTGTAAGCCCAATATTTGTTAGCTGACTGAAACATATTTTGACTGCTTGTTTTAGGTGAATAACAGCCCTTCACAAGACTATAAAGAATATAAGAATCAGTTTCCACCTTGTAGGTGAAATTGGCCCTCTCATGGTGTCCTCAATATTACTGGATACACAGTCAACAACTACTTGCCTTTATTTTCAGAATTTCAGCATTCTGGAAATAAATCCACTAAATTAATTTAAATGAATGAAATAATGAATCAATCAATTAACTAATTATCTAATTAATTATTAGCTATCATTCAACATTTATCATATACATTAATGCTACAAGATTGTTATACTTCCTAGCTGATGTATACCATTGTAGCACAGCACTAGATTTTATTTTATAACTTGCTAAAAAAACCTGCACCTAGTTATTCCTTCATCTAAATGTTCCATCTAAATAACACATTCTTGATGGAATAAAAATCTTTCCTCATATTTACATGAATTAAAAATATCTTAGAACCAATACCTGTGGCACCAAAGACTGTCAAAACATCATCTAAAGTAGTACTTTTCTGCCATCACAAGTGGAAAATAAAATGTCTAGCATCTACATAAGAACTTATGTGCTATGAGACTTTCTTGACTGCAAAATATTTTGTATATAACTAATTTAAAAACCCCCACTATTAAATCACATGTATACATCTACAGGAACAAAGCAAGAAGGAAAAAATCACTGATAGAAACAAATTGGATAGATCACCCATAAATGTTAGGTTATCACAGCCTTTGAGAATTGTAGAGAACAATTCAACAGAATGCTTACCTTTTTCCGAAGGATTTGGGTTTACAGACACAATGTTTAAAGTTGGTTTCAGATGTTAACTGAAGCTAGCTAAAACTCCTTGTCTGAAGTTGTGTTAGCAAAGATTTTTGCTTATGAATATATGTGTTATTTTGTACAAATTGTTTTAACAACTTCAGGAACATTAGCATGAGCATACTCCCACCAAGCCTTTAGTTTTGGTAGCTGGTTGAATTGGTTTTGTACTATAAAGTCCTCAAAGCAACAACATGTTTCCTCAGATGACAATAAAGACCATAACATGACATTTTCTCTCCTCCCTCATCAGCTGCATTGAACAGATCTCTAAAGATAATACAGACCTGGTGGTTTTTTTTATTCTGGGTTGTTATTAAAAAACAGATTTAGAGAAGCTAGGGTTCAAAGAATCATTTTTTCCTTAGCTATATGGATTCAGTTCAGCTGTTAGTTCACAGTATGCATTATTTGAAAGGATTTTGCAGTCAAAGAAGGGAACAGTCCAGTTAAACAGTGAAGACCTCTCCTATGAAAAGACATTTGGATCTTAAAGTTCAAAATTCTTCTTCTCTAAGTCTTCTGATGTGTCATTGATTAAGTTATTATTTATTTTTATTTTCCCTAGGCAGTTTTTGCCATAACCTGGAGTCTTAGAATTTGAAAGTTTTCCTACTACTGATCTCCTAGAGTTTGGTTGAATACCTAACTGCAGCTTCAGTGTTTTTGTCAAGAAATTCTTCAGTTCTGTCATACTTTTTTTATAACACTGAGTTCTTCTTCAAATTTATTTTATGGCAACACAAGGCAAAGGAAATTCAACCATAAACTACACAGACTGTAAACCGGATTAACAAACACTGAGAATTTCCTAAACAGACAAATTATAGAAACATCAGTATTTATATAAGCTTATGTTAATTGTTTTCCTGAGACATGTCTGATTTTTTACTTAGAATTACCCAGCACATTTGTGCTGGTGATGTACAGCACTTGCATCAATGCTGATGGCTTGATAAGAGTGTGAAAATTCATCAATTACTGCAGTTTCATAATGAGATTCAAGGAAAAGGAAACAAAATTAGATTCCAAGATTTCACTGGTGTTACAGAAACTAAATAAAGATAGGTGATTTGCACCCAAGTCTTACATCCCACTGCAACTGGCAAGTGACTCAACTCAAGTTTTCATGGCAAGGGCAATAGTTATTTTGTGGCAGATGTGTGTGTGCATGTGGAGACCTCTGTGCATGGAGATGTTTGCATGAAGCTACTATCATCTCCTCTATTTGTGCAGTATGTTAAAAAAAAAAAAAAGAACTGTAAATCATGTCTCCAGCTTCTGTAACAAACAAGGAACCACAGTCTGAGGACAGTCAAAAGGAGATGAGAGTTCAGGATGCTCAACTGCCTGACCTGTTTGTATGTGCATAAAGGGGTGAGAAGGTGTATGTGAATGCATGAGAGTATGCACACTCATGCAATGAGTGAAATTTTCTGATTTAGAGCTCTTAGATGACATTCACCTACTGACAACCACAAGGCATCAAAAAAGAGAGACATACAATCCTTGCACTCCAGATTGGATTTCACCTCTGACCGTTTAAAAATAAAATATGTAGTATAAGTGGAGGGCAGTGTGAATAAGGATTTGTACAGCAGTTAAGTCGGCAGGAGCTGTGATCATTCTCACCCTAACTTGATGTCACACATCCATATAGGATTCAAAACTCACCCTTTAATAGAAGGCTCTTCATGTGAACCCAAAGCTAGGGGACAGGCACCTGAGAGGAAGACAAACAGTGCTCACCAAAAATACTGGCTTATGTTTTTTTTAGAGGGAGAGAGAAATTATGGCAATTTTTGCAAGCAGACCAAAGATGGGAACTGCACATTAGTGGCAGAAGCTTTTTGGTAACTCAATATTGTGCCTGTAGGTTCATGCTGCCTTTCCAATATGTCTTGCCCTCTTTTGTAGAGGTCACCTGCAGCTGCCTCACTTCCCCTCATCACTCTTGCCAGTGTCTTTACCACACGCATATTTCCTTGTTTAAGTCTCTTTTCCCCTGGGTTCTTGGCACTTTTTGAGAGCCCAAGGCTAACTGCTCCTTTCTAAGCCCTCTATTGTCTGCCACATACCAAACTCCTTCTCCTACAGGCTCTACAGATCTCTTTCTGCCTTTGTTTCTAGCTGTAAGTCTACTTATCTCATTCCTCCAAGTCCCCCTCTCTCTCTGTCTCTCAAATGGCTTGCTTTCAGGCTGTTCTTTGCTTTAGGCCTCATTCTTGCACAGTGTGGTCTCTGCCTAATCAGCCGTGCTGCTCATTAAATTCAGGAGCCCTTTTCTATCTGTTTGGGTTTTTATAAGGCCTCCTGTCACCATGACATCTTAGTGTATTCTCACAACTGTGTCCTCTTGGTATTTTTTTCTATATTCATGTATACATATTTACATATATGCATATTATAATATCCGGTACAAAAGAAGCAGGATGCTTTTTGTTTTCCCCCTTCTAGACCTTCCTCAGTTTCTTGTGGTTGTAAAGATGAATATCTGCCATTCAACCACGCATGTTTAATCTTCATTAATGTCATTTCTTCATTTCTGTTATTCTTGTCATCAACATTTGTCTGACCTCAGCCGGAGTTAAGAGACAGAAAGCATTTTAGAATGAAGAAATTGTAAAACTATTAATTATAGCAGCAGGCAGAATGGCAGCATAATTAATAAGGGGGCTCAAGCAAAATATTTAAAATAATTTTTGTTGAAAAATTTGGTCCTTTTTGTTTTAATAAAACACTCAACAGGAGTGCCACTTTAGCTCAGATTGTTATTATTGCTTCTCACGTGGACTTACTCCTTCTATACCTATCCCCTTTCCCTTCCCCCCCATTTGATTCCTTCCTTTTTCCTCTGCAACCATGGCAACTCTTTTCCCCTACTGAAGGTTGGACATTTGACCACTCTCGGAGATATCATTAGGGCTGCTCCACTGAATCAGTTGCTAAAGTCGGGGAAGAGGGGGAATCTCGCATCTGCACACCCTTTCCTTCTATATACTTGGATATCTGCTTTACCGAATTCTGCTGTGCCAGGGAGAATGAGAGGGGAAAGTTCTTTCCCTGTTTCCCTCATTCTCCTTCTCTTTCTTCTTTCCCAGGATCCAGAGTGTATGGCTTGTGAAAATTACTTAGGCTGTTTCAAAATTTAGTTACACAAGAAGTGCTGGTCAAAAGATAATTACTTTGTCACATGGCATTTCTAAGGGACAATAAAAGGTAAATTTTACCTTAACAAGGATTATGTTTCTGAAACCATCAATACAAATTTTCACTGAAAGATCTTTAAATAATCGCTATATCGAAGTCTCAAAACACTGCCCTGGAGCTGGTGTTACTATACAGATTGAGAAACTGAAGATTAAGTAACTTATACATTGTTATGTAAATCTGTGCCAGAGCCAGTCACAGAACCCAACAATTTTCTTGAAAGTCATGTGACATTGTATTTACATTGGTAAATTTAGCATTCTTCTGCAGGACTCCCATTCACAAAATTCGGTTTAAAGATTTCGCTGCTATTCTTTCATTAATTATCTTCCTACTCAACACTGCACATTAGCAAGTACTTGTCTTCAAGTATAGGAGTTGGCCTGGTTAGAAGATTTTTGTTCAGGCTGTTTGACTAAAATATTTTGTTTAAAGAAAATTCTCTGCTTCTTAAAAAAAAGGTTCTGTCAAATTTTCCCATAAAATATTGATTTTTAATATTTAATAAATTAATATTCTCAAAAAAGAAAACAAGTCTTTCAGAACATATAAGCATATAGTGTTCTTTTTTAACTCAGCACATGACAGTCTACCTATTTAAGTCTACTTTTCTTACTTTGGTCTTATGAACCAACAAAGAGTGAACAACTCTGTTCTGTGACCAAAAGGCAATATTACATACCCATACTGTGTACGAGGCAAAAAAAAATTCATTTCAATATGCTAAATGCTAAGACAGTAAGAACTGAGGGAGTTGAACATTATTCAGTTAAAGTATTCAGTGCCAAGCAGAATAAGAAATGAACCAGCATATGATGCTACGCTTGTTTGACACATTGTACTATTTGAAGTTATCACCTAAGGTGCTTTGAATATCATATTTAGCAAATTCTTGTATGTACAGTAATGCAGCATGATACTTCCATACATCTTTTTCAATATTTATTAAAAATGAATGCCGTTACTCAGTTGATTAATTATTGACTATGTTTTCCACTTAACTGTCTTTGTTTTACTACTGATATTCCTACATTGTTCAACTGACTGAAAGAAATGGCTTGAGATGCTGAGGCAAATCCAGCCAGTGCAGTAAGTTTCAGAGCAGTCTTATATATGTATAAATGTCCAAGTAAAAACAAGTATGAGTGGAGCTCCTTGAAGGTCGATACTGGTACCAGTGATGTTTAACATGCTCGTCAGTGACACAGGTAGTGGAGTTATGTGCAGTGCCAGCAAATTTGCCAACAACACCAAGGTACGTGGTATGGTTGACATGCTGGAGGGAAGGGATGTCATACAGAGGGACCTTGGCTGCCTACAAGGTGGGGCCATGTGAACTTCATGAAGTTCAACAAGGACAAATGCAAGGTCCTGCATCTAGTCTGGGCAGTTCTAAGCACAATTACAGATTGTGTGAAGAATGGATTGAGAGCAGCCCTGAGGAGAAGGACTTGAGGGTGTTGATTAATGAGAATCACAGAATCACAGAATCGTTTTAGTTGGTAGGGACCTTAAAGATCATTTAATTCCAACCCCCCTGCCCTGGGTTGGGACACCTTCCACTAGATCAGGCTGCTCAAGGCCCCAACCATCCTGGTCTTGAACACTTCCAAGGATGGGGCATCCACAACTTCCCTGGTGTTTTTTTTGTTCTTAATGTTAATTTAAAAAAATTATGCATTAATGTAAACATATTTGGTATAAATAACATTCTCATTGCTTTTCATCCAGTTATTCCAAAAGAGTCCTCCCCTGTTTTTCCAGAACCCTTTCACTCAGTTTGCTGCCAGGGGTGTCCAAATTCCCAGAGTCTTTTCCAGGTTTTTTTTTAGTAGGAGATTTATATTTAGACTCCATTCTTTGTCTAGATCTAACCTTTTTACTATCTCAGTCTCTTTCTTTTTTGTCTTTTTCTCTTTCAACTAAGAAGCTCAACACGAGACAACAATGTGTGCTTGCAGCCCAGAAAGTCAACTGTGTCCTAGGCTACATCAAAAGAAGTAGCAGGCTGAGGGAGGTCAATCTACCCCTCTACTCCACTCTTGAGAGACCCCAGCTGGTATACTGCATTCAGCCTATGGGTCCCCAGCATATGAAGGACATGCACCTGTTGGAGCAAGTCCAGAGGAAGGCCACAAAGACAATCAGAGTCTGGAACACCTCTCTTATAAAGAAAGGCAGAGACAGTTGGGATTGTTCAGCCTGGAGAAGTCAGCAATTTCTACTGCATTTGTTCCACAAGAATCACACCACAACCTGAATTGTTGAGCTAATGAATTTTTGAGTAACTACACTCAATGATGTGGATCATAATAAAGCTGAAATCGATACTGGCAAGTCCGTGGTCTGTCATAGCCACATGTAAAGCTGAATGAAATAAACATCATATAAGCCTGGATATAAATTACTGGGGTTTGTGCTGATAATATGGTCAAAATTAGACAAGTTTTTTTACATAGTTTGAGTATAATAGAACCAAATGGCACTCCAGAGGCCTGCTATATTGTGGTAGGCTTGGCATCAACTTTTACTCAGTGGCTAACATTTTTATGTGTAGAGGCAGAGAAAAAACAAGATTTGGATCACTAAAAAATAATTATACCAGCAAGCTATCAAAGACCTTTTTATCAGCTTCCTGAGCACACAGTGTGGTACCAGCTCAGATGATACTCTCAAATTCATCTCCCTCAAGCCATTAAGCATAGCTGATAATTTTGTATTCTCATGCTTCCTGCATACTTCTCTTACGAACTTCTCTTAAGCACTGTGCATAATAACTTCATTTCCCCTAAATAATGGCAACTGCACAGTGACATTCACATTACTTCTTCCTTCATCATTAAAGACTCAAACTATTACACCACTTGCTGAATGAAGCACCATTCTCTTATGTTGTCAGGAGACAGAAAATAGAAAATTTTACTTGTATCTCCTGCTGTATACTCAGAGACAATGTTTTAGCTATATATCTCTTTTAGAAAATGTTGTTGAAATAACTGAACACTGAAGTCATTCTCAAAGTTTTAGTACTGGTGGAGCATCATGAGCAGTCAGACTTTCCTGTGGGCCATCACAGGTTCTAGTGGAGACAAAAAAGTCATTAGCATTAGTTTATAGAACTGAAAAGAATATTAAGGTGCTATGATCCTGTAAGCCATTCTCTTATTCTTCATGGCTCACCAATAACCTGTTAGGACCTCAGTTTGGGAACCACAGCTTAGATGAAAAGAGTTGATTTTCAAGGTTAAAAACACATCCAACTCCTGTCTGAGTTCAGTGATGCAAGATATCCTGAAAAATTCTCTTTTTAAACTAGCAAATTCAGTACAAGGGAAGGTCTTACCCTGGGAAGATCTTGGTGATGCCACTGTTAACTGGGATTACACAGAAAGAATGGGGTGTCAGTGCAGGACAACTAGGAAAAATACTGATTCTGCACTGCATTGAGAGGCAGGACACCATTCTAAGTTGAATGATTTATATACTTCTGAAACCTCAGATTTTTTCTTGGGTCTGATTTCTACTCTTTGTTAATTCTTGAAAATTTTACACCTCCTTGACAAGATGCAGAATGCAGCTCTTCATTTTTATATTCAAATCCAGATACTGTGCTCCAATTTTCATCCTTCATTGTATAATTGGGTCGTCAGATTTTCCATTAAAAATGCTCAACANTGAGGCCATTCCCTCTTGTCCTGTCCACTGTCACTTGGGAGAAGATGCCAGCTCCCTCCTCTCTACAACCTCCTTTCAAGTAGTTATAGAGAGTGATGAGGTCTCCTCTCAGCCTCCTCTTCTCCAGGCTAAACAACCCAGCTCAGAACATTACAATTAAACTCTAAATCTACTACATTTTGCCTGAGCATGTTTATAATGTTATTCCTTGATGTCTTGGGTGAAAACATTTATTTAAATAAAAGATAAATTAAAAGAATAAGATATGCTTTCTATAGTAATTCACCAAAATAAATTTTACATGCCATGAACACCACAAAACTAATTGAATTTATCCTGTTGCATTTTGAGAAATATACATTAATGCAAAATGACTATATTTGTACCCTCTTTTAAAATTAGGACCCATATCTTATTCTCAGAGTATTCAAGTTTCTTAATCTAGTTTTGAGAGGACTGACCATTACAATTGATCATCAGATAGTTATTTGTAAGTTAAAAACTGGTTAGAATGTCGTTATAGGTCTTGCATTAGGACCACCGGCAGACATTCTTGTTACATTACAGAGGTGATATGTTTGCTATTGTGTGCAAATATAGGCTATTAAAGTCAGTTACTCTTAGAAATGTGAAATACTTTCTTAAACAGATTTGAAATCCACTGACAGAGTCTGTCGATTCCCACAAGGCAAATGCATGGACCCCTCTCTTGGAGTCTGCCCCAGCCCTGATTGAGTGCCCCAGAGCTGTTCACAGAAAGATGCTGGAAAAGGCAGAAGCAGATGGTCCAGGTACAAAACTATTTCAGCCTGGAATTTAGCATAATAATCAGGTCGTGTAACGATACCACTAAAATATATCTGCTTTGTAAACTGCGACACTGAGGATGCAAAACAACTTTCCTCTAGTGTGGGTTCCCATCTAAACAGAGAGAAGGACTTCATCAAATGACAAAACCAGCCAGTAACACTTGGTTGTACACACACACACACACCCCCCTCCCTCAAAAAAAACCCCCAATTACAAACAACCCAAAATGAAACAAAACAAAAATCCAGATCAGAAAATACTTGGATGAATATTAGAATTAATTTTTTCAACTTGGGAAAAAAAAGGGTAGAATTCATGTTATGTTACCTAGTATACAACTTACAGCTGCTGTATTCTTATGTATATAAGTGTTGCATAAGTATATATGTATATCTATAGAATCATCGAATGCCAGGTTGGAAGGGACATCAAGGATTATCTGATTCAAACTTCCTTGTCAAAAGCATGCTCTGGAAAAGATGGCCCTGCACTCTGCCCTGCTGAATTTTAGAAGTGTGCAATGTAGGGGAATACACCACTTCCCCATTGCAATTATTCTAATGGCTGATTGCTTGCATAATGAAAAAAGTTCCTCCTGTGTCCAATTGGAATGTCCCCTGCACTAACTTGTACCTATTACCCCTCATTTTTAATATGTGATTCCTTGTAAAAAAGGGAGTCCCTCCTTCTTTGTAACCACCCTTTAAATACTGGAACATGGTGATAAGGTCTCCCCTAAGCTTTCTTTTCTCAGGGCTGAACAAAGACTGGATTCTGAACCTTTCCTCCTATGGCAGGCTTCCCAATCATTTGATTACCTTGCGGCACCTTTTCTGGACAGCCTCCAGCCTATCCACATCTTTTTTTGTAGATCAGGGACCAAAACTGAATACAGTATTCCAGATGTGGCCTGACAAGGGATGAGTTAGATAATGACTACTTTATCTCTGTTGATTATGTCCTTGTTGATGCAACTCAGGTATCCTTTCTTTGCCTTAACTGCACATTGTTTGCTTATACTGTGCTTCTTGTCCACCACGACCCTCAGATCCTTTACCACAGAGCTGCTCCCCTGCTGTCTAGATCCCAGCCTGTGCTACACTCCTACACACCTATTTATGTGCACATACGCATATGTATACTATATATCTGTGCGAGGCATGTGCACAAATAAGAGTGAGAGAAGGAGGCATGTAACAATGAAAGAATAATATAGAAAAAAATACAGAAACACCTTTAATTTTGAGATGTTTGTTGTCAGTAGAATAGCCATAGATATAAATGACATGTTCATACTTTTAGCAAGATATAAATATTGATTTTCAAATTTGTGGTAAAGAACCACGGCGATAATTCACAATCAGATTAAAAGGCAGACCCTCCATTGGCCCCAGAAGACACCAAGGGAAGATGGACAATAGCAGGTGTTGCATAAAAGCATAGATATTGTGACACCCCAGATGAAACCAGAAGCACCAAGCAGGACCCTCTTTGCCTGTAGGTTTTTCACATTATGTATGCAGTTATTGTTTTGTATTATATGCTATCTGAAACGATACAAAAACATTTTGCTGAAAAATAAACCACTCATTTTATGTTTAACACTGGGATTACATAACAAGATGTAATGAATTATTCATTTTATGTGACTTAATGTAATCATTTTTCTCTCAATGTTAAGCCCCTGTGAATAGTGTCCTATACAGCTACAGTTTTGAAGAACTTAATACTAGGGGGAAAAACACCTGACATTAACTGACAGTCAATTAAGCTCATTGACACTTCACAAAAATACTTTGGCAATTTAATCCTTGATGTTCTGCTTATCCCAGTTTCAGACAACATCTATGAAGTACACAAACTAGATCAACTTTGAAAACAGGGAACAAAGATGGGTTAATTTTAGACAGTGGCAAGTCCAAGTCCAGCTGTAATTGGAAACCATTTCTGGTTCTCATAAACATTCAGTCAGCGAATTCTGATGAACTTTCTTAATTTACTTAGAGCACATCTTTATAAAAACTACAAACCTCAGGACAATGGTCCTGCAGAAAAGCAAGTTGCTCAGTTCATTGTTCTCACCACCTTAAGCACTAATTTATGTCTTGTTAATATGTGAAAGAAGGGGATAAAATAAAAAAGCTTTATCAAACCACAGAGTTTGCTGAAGGAGACTGGCTTTAATGTCTTTACTTCAAAGTTATTAGAACTAATGTCAGAAATATAAAGAGTGGTTCTATTCTTAATAAGGGCCATAGTCATCCAAAGAATTTTATTGGACTTCACAAAGATCATCGTACTTGAAATGTGAGCCTTTGGTGATATCTACTAACCTGATGCCAAATAAAAACACAGACTTCACTTGTGCTGATAAAGGATGACTTCATTTGCCAGCAGTATATTGGCACCAAGTAAACAAATGCACTATTTAAAAAAAAAAACATGGATAAAGAGGCTGTGGTAGAAATAAATGGCAAGAGAATCTTGAGTCTTTTCAAAGCCTAATTGCTTTAACTGATTGTTAATTGATGACATGTCCAAGCCCAGACATCAAAACAATAGCAGTAGAAAGTAGAAGTGTGAGGGGGAGGAAGAGTGCTTCTGTGAAGCTATTTATGCTATTTATGATAAAACTGTATCTTAACTTTCTGGGACTCCCCTCCACAATTTCCTTTATTATTGTAACACTTAAAAGAAGAAGCGTAACAACTTATTCCTGCACTTAGTGTTTGCAACGGTGCACTGCAGTGCCCACTTCACAAAACTGTAGCATTAATTTTAAATCAAACTGTTCCTCGGGTGGTAGCATTAACTACATATTTTGTTTGCTGCCTTTTTATCTAAGATTCCCATTCTCTCCTGCTCTGCAGCAGTCTGGGGAAGCACCAGCTCAACCATCATCATTATTATGTACTTCTATTTATTAATTACATTCACGACACATTTGAGCTACATTCCAATCAAAATTGTGAACTGGCCCAGAAGATGCAGCAGCCATGCCATTTTCTATCTGCAGCTTCTCTTTTATTCCAATACCACTCTGACCTTCAGCAATAGTGTCATGTGCTTCTATAATGGTTCTCATTGCCTCCTTTTGCAAGCACCACAGCTCCCTAGAGACTATCTGCATGGGAAGATAACTTTCGGATCCTCTAGGGGTCTGCTTGTCTGCTTTCTGTTTGCTCCCATACTGGATAAAAAACAGTAAAAATTGCATTTGTTCAAATTCAGATTTTTTTTGCCTTTTTTAAAAAAAAATAATCAAGAGCACAGAGCAACGTAGCCTCTGCTTTAAGTTTCTCAGCAAAGCTACTGCCTAATTACTGCCTGCTGAGGAGCGCAGTTAAACACAATCAGTCAGAAAGCCTTAAAGATACAATATCCTTTTTCATGAACTGTCTGCTTGTCAATTCAAAGTCACCCTCCTGCTTTAAATCAACCAACCACAGAGCTGTTGTGAACAGCAACTGATTTTCCATGCAGTGCTGCAAAACAAAATCACACCATATCCTGTTTTTAATGGCCATAGTTTTTCAACTGCATAACAAGAGGTAACTAGCACTGCTGAGTTGAACCATATCAAAAATGGGTTCAAGTAGAAATAGCACAGAACCCTTGAAGAATACAAGTACAGACCCAATTACACGTGCATTGTGATGCTCAAAGCCAATTACAGGCAAATAACACTGAAGCGTTTTTTTCCCCCTTCATAACTGCATTGTAGACATTGCTTGCTCTTATTTTTTGTTTCTACAGGATACAATGAGATCATTTTTAAGGCTCAAATACTAAATATTATTTTATTAATCCAGTGTGTATTTATGCATAAAAGCCTTCTAAAATGGAATTAGCATAGGAACACCAGTCTTTGTTAAGTTTACATCAGCTTGGGCAAGGTGCAAGGATTTTATACTTTTGTAGGCTTTTTTCTACTTCATCTTCTATTGCATGGATAATAGGAACACAAGCATGAACAGAGCACAGAGAAGTACCACACAAAAGGTACAAGACTACACTCATCTAAAGACATGACAAAGTGTGCACTTTGTAACAGGTTTGGGATGCTTACTGCCAATTCTGATCTGTTCTTATCCATGCAGTTAAGCTATAAGCCTCCTGGTAGTTAGAAATTTTCTATTAAATTGGTAAAAATTTCAAATCCTAAATGCAAAAGAACCATTAAATTTTCCATATTTAAGTCAATATCATCATTCCTGCTATGATTTTCAAACAGAATACAATCATAGGATCATAGAACCATTTGGGCTGAACTTGAAGATCATCGAGTCCAACTGTAAACCTAACACTGCCAAGTCCACCACTAAACCGTGTCCCTAAGCACCACATCTACAGGTCTTCTATACTACCAGATATGGTGACTCAATCACTTCCCTGGGCAGCCCATTCCAACTCTTCAAAACCCTGTCAGAGAAGAAATTTTTCTTAATATCTAATCTAAACATCCTCTGGTACAACTTGAGGCCATTTGCTTTTAGTGTATGACTTGTTACTTAGGAGAACAGATCAACACCAACTTCGCTGCAATCTCTTCTTTAGACCCTTCACCAAGTTTGTTGCCCTTCTTCAGATGCTCTCCAGCATTCAGTGTCTTTCCTGTATTGACAGACCCAAAACTGAATATTACAAGTGCAGCCTCACCAGTGCTGAGTATAGGGAGACAATCGCTTCCCTAGTCCTGCAGGTCACACTGTTTCTGATCCAAACCAGGATGTTATTGATCTGCTTGGCCACATGAGCACACTGCTGACTCATATTCAGATGTGCTGTATGAGAATTTTTTTCCTCCATCTGAACAAAACAGTGTTTTCATAACAGTCCAAGCATAAAAATGTGATTAAATAGTTCAGTATTTACTATCATAATTTAAATGATCTGACTTATAAAGAAACTTTGTGTGTGTGTGTGTGTGTGTGTGTGTGTGTGTGTGTGAAATATGTTTCTGTTGCCTCTAACTCAAAGCACTACTAAAGGACAGAGGAAAGCAGATTTGTATAGATAAGCACAGCTTAGAGTATCATTTCCACGTCTGCAGTCATGACTGAGGCTGAGACAGGAGAAAATGGAAAGGGGCAATATGAAACAGACACTCAGTAATAAATTGATTACAGGTAAAGTAGCATTAACAACAGATCCATTCATATGAGATATAAAATTCTGAGAAATATTGAATTTTTGAGGGTTTCACAAAAAACCCAGAATTTGGGAGTAAATTAGGAAATAGACATTAATTGATTATCAAAATTAAATTTAAGAATGGAAAATATGTAATGCATCATTTAGTTACCACACAAGTAATTGACTGAAATATTTATGGTTTGAGTACTAAAATTGGAGCAAATATAAAAATTGTTGATTTTTTGTTCTGATTTTGTGGCTCTGAAACAAAATAACTGTGATTGAAATACACAATAGTTCTAGAAAGTATTTCAAAGTAGTGAAGTGTAGTATTAAGAATTTAATCATTACTCTAAAACCACATATCCTTCCAAACAAGAATAACTTCTGTATTTATTTAAATTTTCCTCCCCCAGATTTCTAATTCTGATGTACTAAAGTCCATAAATGATGAGGAAAGAGGCAAACAAGAAACCATGAGAAATAATTTTCCTAACATTTTCCTTCACAGATCTACTATAAGGAATACAGGACAGCCAGAATGCATTTCCCAACTGCGCTGAGCAGACCAAGACATCAGGGAGAATAAAGGAGCCAAAATGCACTGACCAATCCGTTCCACAGTATGTAATCAGTCTATATGAGTTTAAGCGGTGTATTTCAGAGGCTGGAACAATTACATGGAAGAAACATCAGCTGTTTTCTGCTTAGGATACCACTTTGGAGATTATCTACTTCTTTGGATACCTCTGAGGCACATCACCAGCTTGAGAACAGTGCTCTGGTCCCACATCTCAAAAGGCCAGTTAACATACCAGAGTGAATTCCTAACTCACTCTTTCAGACTTCTTCCAAACACAGTTTTGATGACCAGTAAAGTCACTGTACCTCAGATTATGAAGAAAAGTTTTCCTGAATTAACCTTCCCTGTTTAGAGGTTACTTCAGCATATCAGTGGCCTATACGAGTATGACAGCTTGATAGAAAAATCATTAATTGACTTAATTACAACCTCTTTTCCTAAATCAAGACCCTGAAAGCTTTATTTTGATTTGTATAGGAATTTAGAAGATTTTGCACTATCATATTGTCACATAGGGCTAACAAAATAAAAGGCTAATGTAAATGTTAACTTTTACAGAATATCCAGCTTTTAATATTAACTTGTAAGAAAATTATCAAATTTACTTGTGAAGTTACACAATATTATTTATAAAGGATGAGGGATGTAATTCAGGACAAGAAAACTGTCTTGTTTTATTTGAATTGTAGTCTAAAGCAAAAAATACAAGTATCTGGTTGGACCATGGAGGCATACAGAGGGACCATGCAATTGAGAAAGATTTCAGAAACACATGAAGATATTTCCAATAATACATTAGTGAAAGAAAATGATAAAATAAATAGGACCATAAAATTTCTACATAAAATAGGAAATAAAACTGCAGTCTTTGAATCTGTACAGGAAACCACAATATTTCCCTAAAAAGACATATTTTGAACTCTAGAGAGAAAAAAGATTATTGGGCTCTTTCCTTGCCTAAAATTTATTCTGCAGTCATGCAAGGCACTGAGCAATTTTTTCCTTATTTCTAAAAGCTCTTAAGCTGGAGCTTAACCTGAAACATGTGGGAAATACTACAGAAATCAGTAAGAAACCAGTGTTTAAGTGCTTAATGGTAAGCAACTATTAATGTGAATTGCTGGGTAGAGCCATTGTGCTCAGACCTTTGAAGAATAAAGCTTTTATGTCATAACTGGAAGAGTCTTTCTCAAGCATGTTATAAAAATAATGGTGTCTGGGATAGAAAAAAATGAATGCTTGCAAATCAGTTACCACAGGTACCTGAAGCAGAAGTTTCTGTGTTCCCTTGGAAGTGCTGTTTTGTGGGCCCATGGACAGAGATTTTGAACTCTGTCATTAGCAAGACCTTGGATGAGTCCTGAGTCCCTGAAATATACTTGTGAAGTCATTGAACTTTGATCACATAATTACATATCTGTAATAAGAAGTATGAGTCAGGTTTACTTTTGAAATTAGTGAAGACATTAAAAGTCTCACAGTTGAGTTCAAAGATTCATAAGCATTAAGTCTTCTGATCATAATTTGCAGCATCTCCTGGAAAAAGGTCTGAAAGGTAGCTACCTATTCCTTCATTAATGCTGTCATCATTCTGGAGCCTGATGGTTGTTTACAACACTTGCTCATCTACATATTATGTGGTATAAACTATGCAATATGGTAGTAATAATAAGCTTTTTCTGCAGGCAAACTCCTGAGCAAAGGGCTATTTCCATATTACTAAACAAATGAGGGAGACTGCCCTTTCTATAACATATTGAGGTCATTTTAGCTACTAAGGATATATTTCTCATTTACTCACTTTATTCTTCTTACTATGTGTGTTGGTGTTACTATTTTATTTCCTAGAGACCAATGTATTACTAGGTGCATCAAAGAGGAAAACTCATATTCAGCTGAGTACTACTGGTGCCATTATGTTAATGGCCTGTTTAGAAGATGTATAGAGTTAAAATCAAAGGAATAATGAAAAGTAGCCAACTGCATGTTTGAGGTCTCTTTAATTTTATTATGCCAGGGAAAGTCATGCCAAGGAAAGTCATGGAACAGGTGATCTTGAGTGCTATCATGAACCACATGCAACAGAACCAGGTGATCAGGCCCAGTCAACATGGGTTCACAAAAGGCAGGTCCTACCAAACTAACCTGATCGCCTTCTATGACAAAGTGACTCAGCTGCTGGACAAAGGAAAAGCTGTGGATGTGGTCTTCCTGGACTTCAGTAAAGCCTTTGACACAGTTTCTCACAGCATTCTGCTATGAAGGCATTGAGTGCACCCTTAGCAAGTTTGCAGTTGTCACTAAGCTGGGTGGAAGTGTCAATCTGCTGGGGGGTAGGGAGGCTCTACAAAGGGATCTAA